>JAFEMH010005537.1:0-92500 GCA_022495995.1 Adenophora triphylla var. japonica
AATGTGTGCCCAAATTTTGTGGATTCACGCGAGTTTGAAGACATCCGAGTTATTTGAAAAACGGAGTCGCCACGCCATTTTGATTACCTCAAAACTTTGAAAAAAGGTTTTTACTTGGGCTCTGGAGGTTAAGTTACCCCTTAAAAGAACTGGGTTAAGCGTTCACCCAAAGTGCTCTTGCCGGAGCAAGTCTCCCAAGATTTCAGTAATCGTGCTTGCTTGCGTGCTTCTTTTGTGTGCATGTGTTTGAGAAAAAAGGGGAATGTCCCTGGTTATTCTCCGGACGTACAAACCATTTGTTGGTTGTCGCTCGGGATTCCTTGGAATTTTATGTATTTGGGATTATGATCCCGTCCTCATCTTATGACTTGTGATCATCGCATTTTAAACCTCGGGACCCTCGGGACTTGCGTGATCGAGAGAATGCACTCTCTTTTGGTCAAAGATGAGGTTCTTTAGAAAAGGAGGGTCCTTAGCCCATCAATCCTACGCTTTAAGACGGTCGAGCTCGTATAGAGGCTTCATACTCTTTTCTAAGCGATAATCGGAGATATAGGGTTCATGTTTGTCCCTTTCCAAAGAAATTCGTGAACCTTTGATTTGGAAGGAACGATGTAAAGATAGGATCTTTTACACCGGTCCGTTCCAAGGTTGGGGGGAAAGGGGAATGTATGATGAAAATGACTCTTTAATGAAAAGATGACATTTTTGGTTTTAGCAAATGATGCTTTCTTTTGATTGAAAGAAATGATCTTTATGCAAGTGATGCGTAAAGATAGGATTTTTATGCAAATGATGCATTGAAAAGGTTTTTGAATGCAAAGGATGCATTTTTATTGAAAAGATTGGATTTTTATGTGCAAATGATGTATAAAAATGACATTTTTTATTTGAAAATGGGGGTTTTAGGTGCAAAGGATGCACCTTTATGAAAAAGACTACATTTTTATGACAAATGAGGTCTTAATGCATGCAAAAGGGAGGTGTGGTGATAAAGATGTGACTTTTATGAATAAATGCCAAGTCCCAAGTAAGATATATGAATGCAATGAGCAAGTATATCAATTAAAAGCAAGGTTAGGGCGTGCGAGGTTACCAATTATTTCCTTTGCTTCTTCGAACTGTTGTGGAGGAGGAGAGGTTGGTCTTGGGTTTTCAAGGAGGAGGGAGGTAGCTTCTTGGCCTTCCTTCTTCACCTTCTTGGAGCTTGCACCAATATTCTTCACGTCTTGGGAGTGTTTATAAGTGTATTGTGTATTTTGTGCCTCTATTGTGTGTGTTGAAATGGGTAGAGGAGGCCTCTATTTATAGGTAACTGGATAAGGTGAATCAGCCGTGCGGCTAAGAGCAAATGAATAATGCTCGTATGGCTTATCCTCGAATGACTCAAAGATTCTAGAACCATGCAAGGTGGCAAATTCTAGAATCCCTCCTTCCTAATTAAGAAAAACGCGTTTCTTAATTAGGAAGGATCCTCTTCAGCCCTTATTTAATAGAAAAATACCCAAATGTTTCCGGAACGCCGGAAGGTCTCGGTGGCCAATTACCGGAAAACTTACCGAAATTGTCTGGGGAAATTAACCGGAAGGCATGAGCCAGATTGGGGGTACTTACAGAAGCCTCTAAGCAACGCTACTTGCAAGGCAAGCGGGTTGTCGATAGAAAAGTGATCCGATCCTACGAATGCCGAGACGGATTAGGATGACCGAGACTGGCCGAGCGGCCGAACCTTTTGGAAGGCTACTCACGTATCCCTGTGAGGAATCAAAGCCAGCCGTAGTTCGGAATAAGATCCGCCGAGGAAGGAGAAGAGAAAACCGGTGTCTTCACGGGGAAAATAGAAAATGACCTCAGAGTTCAAGCAATTTATCCTATCGGGGATATGCTAGAAGTGACCAAGGTGGTCTCTATGAGGGATTACTTCATCAACGAGGAGAGCGACTTAAGGAACAGGTGACCGAAGTGGTCGGACGGCCGACCTTTTATAAAAGGCTACCTACGTATCCCTGAGGAATCAAGCTCTTGATCGTAGTTCAAGCATCACTAGATAGTTAGGAACGATAGTCTAGGATTCTTGAGATTTTGACAATTAATGGAGGCCGTCACCCGATTGACAATTAATGGAGGATGTCACCTAATTGACACACCGGAGGATGCTACCTAATTGAAACTAGAGCTTACGTCACTATCGAGCGGATAAGAGGTAGCTAGAGTTTGGTGAACTTGAGCATACGGCCCCCAATCTCTTTCGAATCCAGATACGTGGTTGCTAAAGTTTGAAAAACTTGAGCATACATCTCAATCTCTTTCTTAATCGTAGATACGGGTTGCCAAAGAATGATTTAAGCATACGTCTCAATCTCTTTCGAATCGTAGATATGGGTTGCCTATGAATGATTTAAGCATACGTCTCAATCTCTTTCGGGACCGTAGATACGGGTTGCCAATGACTTGAAAGACATACGCCTCAATCTCTTTCGAATCGTAGATATGGGGTTGCCAATGACTTGAGCATACGTCTCAATCTCTTTCGAATCGTAGATATAGGTTGCCAAAGTTTGAATGATTTAAGGCTACCGTCACTATTCATGACAGAGGTAGCTTGGTTAAGAAGAACTCGATTACCTGGGAGGTTGTCACCGAACGTTATCCCGTTATAACGAAATTAACTGAGGTGACTCGGGAATAGAGTTTGATTGCTTGGGGGAGATAAGGGATATCTTCTCAAGAGGGTGTTATCTCGCTTAGAGGATAACGAGGACGGAGGCCCAAGTGGAAAGTCCAAGTGCAAAATCGTATTTTTTTGTTTCTCGTGAGCGAAAGAGGCCGCCCTACACGAGAGGAAGGAAAAGAAGCCGTACTACCGGAAACCCGATTTTGCGATTATTTAAATGCATTTGAACGGGCTATCGGGGCATTGTTGCCGCCCATTCATCCGAGAGAGAGAGAGAGGAGAGAAGAAAGAATTTCTAGCTCTTTGAATTCCCTCGTCTCCCTTGATTCGAGAGATGGATCCTAAGACCAAGACAAGCAAGCAGTAATGTCTCCCGCGGTCGCTCAAAGGAAGAGGAAGGAGCTTGTCCGGACGGATAGGAGGTATGACTTGCTCACGCTCCATCGGAGCTCTATCCGGTGAAGGAGGGAGCACAAATCGACGAACCCGCGATCGGTTGGGGTAAGCTGTTCTTATTTGGCCTAAATCCGATGATTTTGCTTGATTTTTGAATAATTTAGGGCTTAACCCGAACTTAGGAATTTTCTAGGATTTTTCTTAGGATTTTTGAAATGATTTTGAGATGCATGAACAACCTATGAGGCTAAGAATATGCATGTGCAATTTATTTGATGAAAATTATTTAATGACTCACTTTTTTTCTCGCAAAATGAAGTAAGAATGAGAATTGTCTAACATATGAGACTCGAGTTCTTGCCTCAGGCTAGAACTAGGTCAAAATTCTGATTTTCAATGAGAAAACATGATTTTGGAAGATGAAAATGATTCATGCATGCCATTTTATTTGAAAAATAATGCTTATGTGCAAAGAATTATGAAAATTATGATTTTGTGCCTTAGAAAGCAACGTGCTTAAAATGACGTGTTTCAAATGATGAAAGTCACGTTGATGCAAAAGATGCTAAAAAGACTTGTATGAATGCTTTCTTTTGAAAAATATGTGCACTTTTGTGACTATATGCATGCTTTTGAAACAGACGTAAGGATCTGACACTTCTTTTTTGATGTGCTTCGGGTTTCACAGAGAACAAGTCTTGGGACCATCCGAGATAGCAACAATCTTTCGCAGAGGATGCCGGATTTCGAGAAGAATGGGGCGAACTCCTAAAGAGTTGGTGAGGGCTAAATTCTGGCCCGGATGCCGTGGGAGGCCATCGGCACGGGAATTCACATCACCTCAAAGAGCAAGTGGCCCTGGGTCTCGAGCTCTTTCGAAGCTTCGTGGGACTCTACTCATAGTTTCCACCCTGAAACTCGGGAGAGCTTCTTACCGTGACTCCCGCCGATTTTACAAAGCTGGGATTACACTGGCTCGCAGCTTCCACTCGGAGGCCCGTGACTTGAGAGACCACACATACGCTCGAGGAGTTCCGAGCTTCGTCAGATTTCTGAGGCCATTTCTAAGTGATCGGGTAATGAGACGAGGAATGTCGAGCGCGGCACCCGTAACCGCATGCGGGACTTGTCGGGTAGTGACGTGGACCGCCCACCACCGGTTAGAGCTGCGGTGGTCGATGTCGCGCCACTATCTTGCGAATTTCCTCGGGACACTAGCCAGCGACTTGCCTCCTCGACTCTTCGTCGACGTGGATTGATAGGGACTACGGCCTCTCGGGGAGAGGCCGGATTGGGCCGAGTTATACTTCTCTCTCGGGACATGTACAAATAGAAACAAAGCCGCTCTACTGACTCGCTTCTCATTTGCCCTCGAGGCAGCCTCTTTCTTCTCTTTCTCTTTTCCTCGTCTCGAGACTTCTTATGAGAAAATGACCTTTTTGATGTTTTTGAACACGCAGCCCCTGGTTTCGCGAGGTGATCGGTTCTTTCCTCGGGAACCAACAGAGCGATATCACCATTTTCCCCGCGACGGCTCACGGGAGCAGAGACGTGTGAGGGATAAAGGCTCACTGGGAAGACCCGGATCACTTTCGACTACAAGATGGCGAAGCCTCGTGCTCAATAAGGATGGACCGGATGGAGCGGACTTCTACCCCCGCGGTGTATCCTGAGATTTTGCCGGGAGACGTTATTGAGGTGCGACAAGACGTGCGGCAGCGAGGCGGCTCACCGGGCCGACTTGCGACATCATATCTGGGGACCGCTTTCGAGGCAAGACACGGTCATGTCCCTCCCATCGGGACACCATTACTCCACACGATCCTCCAAAGACGGATGCCGCAGCCTTCGTGGACCTGGGCAAAGGATGAGATTGAGAGGCACTGTGGAGGTATAGCTCATGAGGAGTATTTTGACACGGGTACCCCCTACGCCGTGTTTCAGGAGCAAATGAGGGCGCCACGCTGTCGACGAAGTCAAGGCCACTGTGGATACGGGGAGGACGAGCCTACCGACTCCGCCTATCCCTCCCCGCACACCTCTCTCATACGTCGTACACCTGGAGTACCGAGGAGGATGAGGATTCCTCGTCCTCGACACGAGGGAGCCCCGTGCATACCCCGCCACCCGATAGCACTCGTGTGAGTATACTCTTAGGTCTTATTCCCTTTTTTAGCTTTCGATTTTCTGCTTTTGCAATTTCTCTCGAGATTTTTCCGAGATTTTCTTCGAGATTTTCTTTTCTTTTCTCGTGTTCCAGCCTCGCACCTGACGACAAAGTCGGTCGTCGCGTAACAATGGGCCGGAAAGCACGTGTGCCGATCCTGGGTCAAGAAGCCGGCCTGCGCTACTAAAGCGCGTCAACAAGCGTGCAGTGAGCTCGTGCGCAAAAGGAGGTAATGCTTCTGGGGCGCAAAGATCATCCTCTTCCTGGCTCGAGTACTTCATCTCAAAGGCCAGTGCCTCAGGGCGAGGTCCTAATGCCGATATCTTGGAGCAAATTGCGGAGTACGAGCACGACAACATCCCTCTTTCCGATGCGTCAGCGACCTGTGAGGACGTGATGAGAGAGCTCTACGCTGTCCATGAAATGAAAGCAAAGGATGAGGAAGAAGAAGAATCCGAGGCCTAGGGGTCTCTAGGGTAGATTTGGAAACAAAACAAACAATGAACACTTTTTTATGCACAACTTGTTTATTTTTTGCTTTATTTTGACGCGCAATGGGGCGAAGACATTGTATTTACGCTTTATTTACTTTTCTAATTTATGCTATTTCAATTTGCATATTATCTTAGCCTCTGGGCCACTTTTTTGCTTGGAATTTGGGCCGAAACTGGGCCAAAATAATATATAATGATATAAAACTACGCTGGGGCGGTTTCGACATGTTTTGCATTGTACAGGTTCTGGCTGAGAAAGTGGGGTGAAAAACCTCCCTTGGGCAAGAACTTTCTCGTTGTCAGTAGACGGCAAATTTACATCAGTAAATGAAGCCGTTGCGCGCATGGCCGTGAGGGCAAAAGAGGCCAGTGGCGTCTCACAAAGCGTCTGCTCCTGGACTCGGTCATTTTTGAATAAACCAAAGCTTGGCCATTTCATTTTATTTTCAACCCAAACTTGTTTCAACTGCCCTGTGGCATATTATTTTGGACCTAAAGACACCACCTTTGATCACTTTTGCGCATGGAGAGGCCCGTTAGACTACAAAGTGGGGAAGAGAGACCATTTTCCTCATCCTGCCTTCAATCTGCGAGACATAATCTTCCAAAACTTCAAGGGGCTACTTGATTCCTTCCTTCAAGATCAAGTCTTTATGGCATTTCGGGTGGATCTCCCGCCCGATCGGGACTCCGTCGAGAGCCGCAAAGAAAGTTCCTTGGGACGTCCGGGAGACATGTTTATCCGCTTTTCTTACAACGAAATCTGCCCCAACGCACGAAGACTTCGTGAGCCTCTGATTTGGGGTCCCGAGACTCGAGGCTATATCTATTCCGCTCGATCGGGAGACGTGCCTGCGCGGCGCGTAAAGCTTGCATCTTTTCTCTGCATTCTCTCCGGGAGTAGGCCGAGGAGATGATTGTAGCTCTTGATCAGGATTGACCTTTCCGAGATCCCGGCAAAGCTTGGATCTCCGGGGGCCATGGGCCGCTACCATGATAGCAGTGGGCATGGACGCATTTATCCTTTGCGCTCTTTTCTCTGCTTCGTTTCATATCGACGAGTCCGCTGGGATTATTGTTTCACGGTGGTCTCCCGGATACGGTCGAGACTGTGGCCAAAGGATATCGTCCCACCGGTTTTGGGGGAGACTTTTGCATGGGATCGACATGAGATGGCTCTGGGAGACCATTTCATGAGGTCCGGAGTCCGCCAGTGTTGACTTTGTGGTCAGCAGGAGAGGCTCTGTGGCTTTGCCCTCGGGGCTTTGCCGACTCGCCCTCTCGGGGTGATTTCTCGGAGAGGTGCACCTAGTGCAAAGCAGAGACCATGTGGTAGCCGAGCCGATGATGGCTAGGCTATCCACTGACATCCGTTGGTGGATACCACACCTGGAGGTTGCGCATCAGAGGATATTTCTCAGAGTCTTATGTCACGAGGGTTCCGTGATTCTCGCCGGTCATCCTTCTACATACCCCGCTTGGTATCCAGCAGCTTGGGGCTTTACAGAGCCTTGAGGACTCGGGAGGACATCCGGACTATGGAGGTGATGTCTCTAGACATGAGGGACCCAAATGGGCCGCCTTCACTTTTTTTCTCGAGGGCTCGACATACACTCGGCTTCCCACCTGTGGCTATCTTTAGGAGCAGAAGAGCACGATCTTGACCACCTGCCTACTCGACTCGGGTACGAGAGGGAGACGGGAGCCACTGTGTTATCTTGGAGGATAGACGCCGAGTTTTATCACCGACTCACGACTCGAGTAGGACTCTCGAGGGAGACCGAGGCTAAGGCGAGTTGCCATAACCAATCGTGTGACTTGGTCGTGGATACATGGAGGCTCTGTGCACAAGAGGTTGTCCGAGGTTGCTCATTCGACCGAGTCTCGTAGGGAGGAGATACGACTCGTGCTCGTATAGAGAGAGCGCTTATTGACACGGGGGCCGGGTCAGTAGAGGCTCCACGAGGATACCGCAGGCCTGGATGAGGGATACCGACATTATCGAGAAGAAAAGGAAGAAGACTCGACGAGGCCGAGGAAAAGGGAAGAAGATCGAAGAAGACTCGGCGAATGACGACCGACAAGTCTTTTCTCAAGATCCTCTTATTGCCATTTGCAAACACATTAGTTTATTTAGGCATTTTATTGTATTTTAGATCTTTTTTAGCAAAAGTTAGCAGAGTCAAGAGGTAGACCGTGCTTGAACCTCATCAAGAAATTTTTGACTTGTAATGAACAAGAAATATTATTTTAGAAATTAATCAAGACATGTTTCATGGAAATTCAAATGTCTTATTACTTGGGACCCGTTTTATGAAAACTCGAAATACCCTTTTATTTATTGCAAGGACGCACTTTTATGGAAGCTTTATTGCCCTTTTTTATTGTTTAGACCGAACCATATATGGCCGCTCTACGTTCCCTTTTACAAGAAAGGCTAATGGGCTCAGTCTTCGTAGTTCATTCCGGGTGAACTAACAAAACTAAGTCTTTTTTTTTTTTTTTTTTTTTTTGTGCAACCCCGTTTTTTGCCTAGACCGCCCTTTTGGGGTTTTTCAAATTTAGCCTGGGTATTACTCTTTTGCACTAAGATTTTTTTTTTTTTTTTTTTTTTTATTATTAGACATAGTATCTTCGGAGTTTATCACCGCTGACCGGGTGGACAAAGGGATTGCCATCCAAGTCCGCAAGCTTCATTGCTCCTCCCGACGCATCTTCCTCGCACTACATAAGGGCCGATCCAAACGGGTTCCCATTTTCCTGTGGGGTTGTCTCGGTAGGGGGCTTTACTTTCTGCAAGACTAAGTCACCCTCTTGATGTTTCTCGGCTTTGACTTTCTTATCAAACGCTCCGGCCATTCGCCTCTCCGTAGGTTCGGGTGTCTCCATGGCTTTGAGCCTTCTCTCATCGAGCAAGGCCAATTCATCATGCCGGCTTCGTAGCCATTCTACTTCGTTGACACCGTTTTCCAGGAGGACCCTTAATGACGGGATTTCCAACTCCACTGGTAACACTGCTTCCATCCCGTAAGTTAGGGCAAAAGGAGTTTCTCTCTTGTGGCCGTTTCCGACAGACGTTCAGAGCCCCAGAGTGCTAGGTGCAGCTTTTCGGGCCAATCACGACCACGGGTGGCCATCTTCCTGGAGCGATCCGCCGAGTGTCTTATTAGCAGCCTTCCATGTACCTCCATTGGTCTCGAGGTCTCGTACGGGGACGACTTATGCGGCGAGTAACTCGACTTCCCGATGAAGCCTATCGCAGCCTCCTTCGAAGTGTGACCCATTATCGAAATGATCTCGTTGGGCACCCCATATCTCGCACATTATGTTTTCTTTGATGAACTCGGGCCACTTTTCTCGGGAAGTGAGGACTCAGACTTGGCCTCTACCCACTTGGTGAAGTAGTCGATGGCTACCAACACGAACTCGTGCCCATTGCTTCCTCGTCTGGGGCTATTTTCCCTATCACGTCAATGCCCCTGCTGCAAACGGCCAAGGAGTCGCCATGCAAGATGTGTCATGAGGTGGGAGATGGTTGAGGCTGGCAAACCGCCGCACTTGTCGCAGTTCGGACGTTGGCTGACGCAGCCTCTCCATGGAGATCCAAAGAGTAACCCATTCTCGAGGATCACTTGCATCGTGGCTCGCATTCATGCGAGGACCGCAAGGACCATTGTGGACTTCGGTCATCAACTCTTCGGCTCTTTCTTGAGTGACACATAAGAGGAGCGGTCCTTGATACCGCTTCGTACAAAGGTTGCCTCCCAGATGACATAATGGAGGCCAACCTTTTCGTGGCTCGCAAGCTGCTCGACTCCTTCTTTTGGTCTACCTTCTTCGTCTCCTCGAAAGCCGACTCTCCGTCTTTGAGGAATTGGTAAATCTGATTGCACCAAGGTTCCTTTATAGGCTCGGGTCCCAGTCCACTTCACAAATGTAAGGCCGGGGCTTCTCTTCTACCCACTCGAAGGGCTTTATGGCTTTTCCTCTGTGGATCTCTACCAGCTGAGGCTAAGAGTAGCTAGGGCATCTGCGACCGTTCTTTTCCCTCGCAAAGTAGTGGAAAGTCACTTCTCCGAACCGTCCTAACTCCTCCATATGGGCATAATACCGTTGCAGACAGGTCCACGCCTTCCACTTGTTGGAGACTTGGTTGATGATCGTAATGAGTCTCCGTAAACTTCGAGCTCCTTTGACATTTCTTTCTAAGGCGCCTCCAAACCAAAGAATGCAAAGCCTCATACTCGGCGACATTGTTGGTGGCAGGAAAGTTCAACTTGAGGGCTATAGGGGTATGCTCATCTTTCGGATCGACCAATAGCATTCCTACACCATTTCCTCTTTTGTTAGCGGCTCCGTCAAAGAACAATTGCCATCTATTCTCGTGCTCAACCGCAAAGATCCCTTCATCTCGGGAATTGGGGTTCGAGCCCTTCGTCTTCATTACCGGGGAAGTTCGCCAGTGATCCGACAATGCTTGACCCTTGATGGCCTTTCGGTCACATAGTTGATGTCGTATTCTCGCCAAGAAGAAGGACCACTTCGCTAAACGCATCGAGAGGGAAGGCTTGTCAAAGATGTACTTGATGGGGTCCATTTTCGAGACCAAATTCACATGGGGTGGGCTTGCATATAATGCTTCAACTTGCCGACTACCCGCACTCGCCTCCCGCACGTGTCTTTTCACATGCCGAGTAATTGAGCTCACTCCCTGTAGCTTCCGCTTGACAAAGTAAATGGCGTTTTCTACCCGAGAATCTTTCTTCTCCCGAGCAAGCATAGCCCCAACCGCCGTGTTCTGTGGATAGTGAGATAGAGCATGAGAGGCTTCTGTCTATGTGGGGGGCATAGTACCGGGGGATGTACTAAGTATGCCTTGATCTGGTCAAAGGCATCTTGGCATTCTTCGGTCCATTCTGTGTCCACATTCTTCTTCATGAGCTTGAAGATGGGCTCGCACATAGTGGTCAACTGATTGACGAAACGGCTGATGTACTGCAATTTACCCATGAAGCTCTTGACTTCTGTCTGGGTTTGAGGTGGCCTCATATCCATGATGGCTTTGATCTTTCGGGGGTCAACTTCTATACCTCGCTCCGTGACCATATACCCAAGCACTTTTCCCCTTGTCACTCCGAAGGTGCATTTGGCAGGGTTTAGTCTCATGGAATGCTGTCTCAACCTCTCAAAGAATTTTCGTAGGTCAACAAACCTCTCCTTTGGAGTGGATTATCATATCATCTACGTAGACCTCAATCTCCTTGTGGATCATGTCATGAAAAAGCGCGGTCGCCGCCCTTTCGGGGTAAGTAGCCCCGCATTCTTGAGCCCGAATGGCATTACTGTATAACAAGAGGTTCCCCATGGTGTGGTGAAGGCCGTCTTTTCTTGGTCTTCCTCGGCCATCTTGATCCGGGTTGTCAGCTCGCAAAACCATCAACGAAGGATTTGACTTCGTAGTTGGCAAGTGTGGAGTCCACCAGATGTCTATGTTTGGCGAGGGTAGTCGTCTTTGGGGCTGGCCTTGTTCAAATCTCGGAAATCCACACAAAGTGGCGCACCTTCCCATCGGCCTTGGTTACGGCCACGATGTTGGACAACCATGTCGGGTATTCAATGACTCTGATGAACCCTACCCGCAGAGCTTCTCAATTTCTTCCTTGACCCGTAGAGACCATTCCGGCTTGATCTTTCTCGCTTCGCTTTACCGGCTTAGCATCTCGGTGCTAGAGGGATTCTCGTGCTCTACTATCGAACTGTCTAGCCCCGGCATATCCTTGTATGACTATGCAAACACGTCGACGTATTCTCCGAGCAGCTCGATCAATCTATCCCTTTCAACCCCCCGGAAGAAGCTTCCAATCCGTGTCTCTTTAGGTTCCTCAATAGTACCTAAGTTCACACTTATCAAAACCTCCTCGGCAAGCTTGGGCCCGGTTTTCCTCTTTTTCGAAACCTCGCTTAAAGATTTCTTTAATGTATTGTTCGTTTAGTGTGTTTGCATCTTGTTCAAATGATTCATTATTAACTATTGTTAAGTTTTGAGTTAATTTATCATTTGTTAAGTTGGCAATAAGAGGATAATCGTAAAGATTTGTCATTTCATTCAAAATAAGGGGAAAGATGACATCGATTACATTTTCATAATCCTCAGCGTGAGGCCTTCTGGATGACTCGAGGACTCGGAATTCAAAGATTCCCGACTGACCGAATAGACAACAGGGTGTTTGACACGACTGGGTTGAGAAGGACGGGGTACCAATCCAAGCTCCGTGATCATTCATTGCCGTCGACCGGCTATCGGCCCCGAGAATGTCTCCCCAATTCTTCAATGGCATTTCTGCCTTAGTCACCAAAGTGCGAGGATCAAAATGACTTTCACCATCGTCTCCAATAACGGCAACTATCTCATCGTCTCGAATCAAGTCAATCAAGTCTCGGGATTTGTGCTTCTTCGTCAAACAACTCTTGCAAACCCCACCGACCGTTTTCACCGCCGGGCGCTTTCTATCTCGTCGATCTTTGGAAGAGCTAACTCAAAGGCGGAGAAGTCCATTGTCCCGGATGCCGACTCTTTGACACCGGCCGGATTTCCTTTTCAAGACGTACTCATTCTCGAACGGTGAGTGGTAGCCCTGTGGATATCTCGGCAAATCAAGGAACATTCTTCGAACGGGATTGGCCGGCTTTCCCCTAACTTTCTCAAGGTTCTCCAAGGGTTTTCTCGCAAGGAGATCCGCGATCACTTTCATCATATTGTGTCCCTCCTTTTGTAAAGTAATGGGTCGTAGACAGACCGTAAGGATGGAGCCGGACCCCTTCACCTTTCGTGCCTTTAGCTTTTCCGGCATCCCGAGAGTTCGGTTTGTACCCCAAGCCATATCTCGGTAGTCTGCTCCTTCACATCAATGATGGTGTTACGACCTTGAAGTCTTCTACCCAATCCAAGTCTCTAAGATAACCCATTTTTGCATCATTCTCATGGCAGAGGGATTTTATCTAAGTAGTGGTGAGGTCGTCAAGGCAACACACTTGTGCCTTGGAAGAAGCTACTGAGAATCCTGGCCAATGCTAACCCTTCATCATCGTGCTTGATCTCCAATATCGGGATATCCTCCAAGCCGGTTCCTTCTACCGTGACACCGTCTCCATAAATGGTGGTGATAGTTCCATCACTCGACCGAAATTTGACGCACCGATGCAAAGTGTAGGCTACCCCGTTTATCCGGTGGATCCAAGGCCGTCCCAAGAAGGCAAGAAATGAAATCGAATATCAATAACTTGAAAGTCAACGTCCATGACCTTTTTTCCGAACCACATCTTGAGAGTGGCGATCCCCAAAACCGATCGTGCAAAGGGAGTCATAGGCCTTAATAGTCTCGACTAGAAGGCTTTAAGTCCGTTGGCTTCGTATCCAATAAATCCATCATTTTAGCCGGCAAGACATTCATCGTGCACCCTCCATCGACTAATACCCGTGGTAATTCGACGCTCTTCTAACTCGGACTGTGATGTAAAGGGGTTCATTATGGCTAGCCCCATACTTTGGCAGTCCAAGTCAAGAAGGTAATGATATTTCCATAGTGTATGCTTCCAATCATTCGACGACCTCATCCGGGGGCGACGTCTACGGGCACCATGGTCTTGGCCAAACTTTCTTCTAGCTTCAACTTATGAGGGTATGAAGAAGTCAACAGGGACCATAAGGAGATATTGGCTTGGGTACACTTCAACCGGTTAGGATCGATCCTCCTTATCGTAGTCCGCTTTTCGCTTTCGGCTTATAAGGTCTTTTATCTCGTTTTGGCTCGAGACGGCGCTTCTTTGTCACCCTTAGGCCGCTCAACATTCATCCGCCTGCATCGAGTCATCACATAGACATTGGATTTTCCTTGGTCATTATTCCTACCGGAGGATTCTCACAATTCTTTCAAAGTCGAGGCGGATTCTTACCGGCGTATGGCCAATTTCGCCGATTGATCTCGATTGACGGTGCCGGAAGCATAGGCGGCTTCCCAAATCCGGTCCTGTGTTACCGGCTTTTTGACCTTTTCTCGAGTTTGACCGGCTGATTTCAACTTCACATTCTCCGTTTAAAGCTTTCACAGCCTCATTCAAACTTTTCAAAGTCAAGATGCAACAAGAATTATCACTTCCGGAGTTTGGAGCTTGGCAAATGGCTTTCTCATCCGAACCTAGCAACTTCTTTAACAGAGTAGGATCACATTCCTCATCACCGTCAAGCATGTCCTTTCTTTCCCGGGGTCAACCTTCGACGGCATCTTTGACGTTGGCCAAACATTTTCTCAAGTGGGAAATTCCATCATCAATAAGGATTTCTCGGGGTCAAACCTCATGGCGGGTTCCTTTTCCTTACCGTCAGAGAGATTTTCCGGGCTTTTGGCTTCGGGCTAACCACTCCTCTATTGTCCCTTCCGGCACTTCGACCGTGTCTTCATCGTTGTCACTACGTAGCTCTCGTGGGAACTTTCGCCTTGGCTCTTATGACCAATGAGGGCAAAAGCAGGTCGGGATACTTGACGCCATATTAGGGTATCTCGACTCTTCCTGCTTAGGGATTACCAGGAAAACATCATTATCACCGTAGGACATAAAGTGGACCGGGGTCGCCTCTTAAACTCGTGACTCTTTCCAAGGCATCCATACATTCTTCTTCGTACCAAGTTTCAGGAGTGACTACTAACACCGTGATAGAGTCTACCCTTCCCGACGAGAGTTTGGCTTCTGCGACGCTTACATGTTCCAGACGGTGGGCGGAGCCCACTTCCCTCTTTGGCTAAAGCTTCGATCAAGTTCCTCCATTCACCTACCAAGTCCTTGTACCGGAGTATTGAACTCTAGGATATAGGACTCATACACTACCTCATCTAAGCTAGCATCCTTCTCCGAGCCTTTGCATAGGCCGCGTACACACTTTGAAGTGATTTCATCCCCTATTCCAGTGTCCGCGGCTTTCTAACTCATCTTGCCCTTCGGGTTTCACTTCCGTTGGCTCCAAGTCCATTCCTTTTACCGAACTGTCATCATCGCCGTAAATCCATCCATTCCTATTCTCGCTTTCCGATCGACTCTTCACCGTAGCCGTCCGAGAGGTAGGCAAATTCACAAAGGCGCTGACAAAATTGGAAAGGTCAAACTGCACCGGGATTCCAAAGTAGGCTCAGCCGAAAGGAGGAAAAAGGTCCCGTGGGGGGATGCAGAGAAGCGAGGGTGTCGGGACCCAAACTTGGGGTATTGGAGAAGACCGAGAAGGGACAAAGCTTTTGACAATGGGTTATATGAAGATGGGGAGGGCATTGGTTATAGGCTAGCTCTTCTTCCTTAGCCATCTCGGTTACCCAAACCAAGACTGTCTCTTCGTCAAATCGCCATTCTCGATTCTCGAAACCGAGGATTCTCGCGAACCTGCCCGAGGATTCTGCGCTAACAAGTCGCCGACCCTGTTCTCACCCACTTCTTTCTCGCCGCGGGAAAGGGATAGGAAAGGTTTAGACTCGGGGTAGGTGTTTAGTCAAGGCCTGTGCAATATGCAAATTAGAATCTTCAAGTTTACTTAAAACAAAGTTGTCTTTTATTAATATCTATTTGGTTGGAAAAGGGGTTCCGCCCTTCTTTTTCACAACTACTCTAGATCCTGGATCGCTGGGTTCCGTCACTACGTCTATAAGCCCTCGTATTCCACCCGTATTTCGACCTCCCAGGTGGATGTGCTGGCGAGGGTCCTATAGGGCACGCGGATCCCACCGACCGAGAGTAAAGAACGCTCCTATCGGGTCTAGCGGGTCATAGGACCTTTCAACGCACGAGCGATGCGGATTATAGTCAAGGCAATACGGAAAGTCTCATCTCTCGCCTTGACGGATCTTGCCAGTTTCGCTGAGCGAATGACGGTTTCGACTTTCGGTAATGTCTCGAGAGAATAATAGGCATGGGTCGGGCGGTAAAAGCCGGATGACACGGTGTCACATTGAACTTCGTTGCATACACGGTGCGTGGGTCGGAATCGAAGTCAATGCCGGCCAAGATCTTGCCAATTTTTCCTTGTCCGAATTTTGGCAGCTTCGCTTGAGCGAAAGATCTTTTGATTTTTGGCAAAGACTCGGTCTTGACTCTTACGCATTCCGTGCGGGTCAAGGTCAATAGTCAATGCTCTGAGTCAAGATCCCACCGATTTTTCCTTGTCGGAATTTCGCGAATTTCGCTTGAGCGAAAATCTTGGCTTCCGTTATGAGCTAAGGCTTGACCTTTATGTGGGTATGCAACCGGCTATATGACACGGACTAAACCAAAAACCAACCAAAAGTCACGGTTTTTTGAAACGTGTGACACGGATCGTGCATTGGTCGACACCGGGCCGCCATGGGGAGGTTGGAATGATTCCGTGCGCGCCCGGGAGCATCGTAAGGCCGTCCGTGATCGCAGCTTGAACCACCTCGGGTTTGAAGGACGTGCGTGCAAAGTGTACAGATATATCGTGCGCGTAGTGTGCGGTCTCCTAAAATTGTTCCTTTTGAGTTAAAATGTAAATTTTCATAAATGTGTTTTAAATGAATGATTTTCGGGACGGGGAGAATGCAACACGTAAATTTTTCTCGGGAAGCCCCGCCGCCGTGGAGCCGAGTAGCCCCAAGCTGCTAGGACTTGCCAGATTAACCCTGATTTTTCCTGGTGGAATTGCCACTGAGGTCGTATGGTCAGAATCCTATGAGGATTAGCCGTACGACTGCATGGATCAATTTTCCAGGTTCCACTCCTTTGCGATTTTTTTATGCTCAAAGTATGCACGAAATGATGCAATGCAAGGTAAAGGAAGCAAGCACGATTAATGAAATCGACGACGGGAGTCTAACCCGCTCAAAGGGAAAAGCTTTCTTTATTTTTCAAAAAAAATTTTTCGAAAAGGGATACTGGTACGTGGATTGTTAAACCACCGGTTATCCCAACTCCCACGTCAGGGAGTGTACAGGAAGGGTAAGTGGTTTCCACCTATATACCAAGTATCGATTTTTGTTTTGAAAATAAAAGCTTTTCTCCTTTGGGATATTCCCCAGCGGAGTCGCCAAACTGTGAATGTGTGCCCAAATTTTGTGGATTCACGCGAGTTTGAAGACATCCGAGTTATTTGAAAAACGGAGTCGCCACGCCATTTTGATTACCTCAAAACTATGAAAAAAAGGTTTTTACTTGGGTTCGGAGGTTAAGTTACCCCTTGGGAAGAACGTTTGGCGTTCACCCAAAGTGCCTTGCCGGAGCAAGTCTCCCAAGATTTCAGTAATCGTGCTTGCTTGCGTGCTTTCTTGTGTGCATGTGTTTGAGAAAAGGGGGGGGGGGGAATGTCCCAAGTTGTCTTCCGGACGTACAAACCATTTGTTGGTTGTCGCTCGGGATTCCTTGGAATTTTATGTATTTGGGATTATGATCCCGTCCTCATCTTATGACTTGTGATCATCGCATTTTAACCTCGGGACTTGCGTGATCGAGAGAATGACTCTCTTTTGGTCAAAGATGAGGTTCTTTAGAAAAGGAGGGTCCTTAGCCCATCAATCCTACGTTTTAAGACGGTCGAGCTCGTATAGAGGCTTCATACTCTTTCTTAAGCGATAATCGGAGATATAGGGTTCAAGGTTATCCCTTTCCAAAGAAATCGTGAACCTTTAATGGAAGGAACGATGTAAAGATAGGATCTTTTACACCGGTCCGTTCCAAGGTTGGGGGAAAGGGGAAATGCATGATGAAAAATGACTCTTTAATGAAAAGATGACATTTTTGGTTTTAGCAAATGATGCTTTTTGATTGAAAGAAATGATCTTTATGCAAGTGATGCGTAAAGATAGGATTTTTATGCAAATGATGCATTGGAAAAGGTTTTTGAATGCAAATGATGCATTTTTATTGAAAAGATTGGATTTTTATGTGCAAATGATGCATAAAAATGACATTTTTATTTGAAAATGGGGGTTTTAGGTGCAAAGGATGCACCTTTATGAAAAAGACTACATTTTTATGACAAATGAGGTCTTAATGCATGCAAAAGGGAAAGGGGGTGATAAAGATGTGATCTTTATGAATAAATGCCAAGTCCCAAGCAAGATATATGAATGCAATGAGCAGGTATATCAATTAAAAGCAAGGTTAGAGCGTGCGAGGTTACCAATTGCTTCCTTTGCTTCTTCGAACGGAGCTAGGAGGAGAGGTTGGTCTTGGGTCTTCAAGGAGGAGGGAGGTAGCTTCTTGGCCTTCCTTCTTCACCTTCTTGAGCTTGCACCAATATTCTTCACGTCTTGGGAGTGTTTATAAGTGTATTGTGTATTTTGTGCCTCTATTGTGTGTGTTGAAATGGGTAGAGGAGGCCTCTATTTATAGGTAATCTGGATAAGGTGAATGAAGCCGTGCGGCTAAGAGCAGTGAGCTAATGCAGCCGTGCGGGCTTATCCTGAATGACTCAGCATTCTAGAACCATGCAAGGTGGCAAATTCTAGAACCCTCCTTCCTAATTAAGAAAAACGTGTTTCTTAATTAGGAAGGATCCTCTTCAGCCCTTATTTAATAAAAAACAGTTCCGGAATGTTTCCGGAACGCTGGGAAGGTCTGGGGAATTACCGGAAAACTTACCGAAATTGTCGGGAAAATTAACCGGAAGGCATGAGCCAGATTTGGGTACTTACACAAGCGGCCATGACAGGGGTTTGCTCGGTGGTTGGTAGCTTGGGGAGGTCGGCGAAACGCTGGCAGGTATCACACTTTTTCACAAACTGTTTGGCGTCTTCACGGAGGTGGGGCCAGTAGTACCCCATGGTAATGATCTTATCAGCCAATGTGCGGGCCCCAGGGTGGCCCCCGCATTCTCCTTGATGTACCTCGAACAATAACTGAACGACCTTGTCAGGGTGGACGCACTTCAATAATGGTCTGGTAATGGATCGTCGGTAGAGCTCTCCTTCTACGACCGTAAATCTGGGGGACTTTCTTTTGACTTGCCTTGCCAAAACCTCATCTGTTGGCAACTCATCCCGTTCAATAAAAGCTTTTAACTCGTCTATCCAGCATCTTGGGCCGTCGACGCTGCACATGACTTTCACTCGTTCGTAGGCCGGTTGTTCTAAGTAGGCTAGGTGATGGCCATGCTCCTCCTCTGGGAGTTGGTCCGTAGCCAGCTTTGAGAGCAGGTCGGCGTGTTCGTTGTTTTCACGAGCTATTCTTTGTATGGCCCAAAATTCTAACCCCTGGATCAATTCTCCGACCAATGAATGGTACCTCTGCAGGGTGGAATCGGCGACTTGGTATTCTCCCCTTACTTGATTCACGATCAATTGAGAATCATAATAAGCTGCGATTTTGGTAGCTCCAAAACACTTGGCGTACTCAATGGCTGCTATGAGCGCCTCGTACTCGGCCTGGTTATTAGATGCTTGAAACTTGAACCTCAATACTTCTTCAAAAACTGTCCCGCTTTCTGGTTCAACAAGAACGATCCCTGCTCCGCTCAGATTTCTGGTTGCTGACCCGTCTGAAAAGATCTTCCAACAGCCTACGGGCAAAACTAACTCCACTGGCTGTTCAACGACCTCCTTTCCTTTGCTTGCTTGCTGTAGCTGCCTTTGATCGTCGTCGATGGTGAACGACGTCTCAACTAGAAAATCTCAAGTAAAGATTGTGCCTGTAGGGTCTTTCTCGTCCTATATTCAATATCAAACTCAGTCAGCTCAATGCTCCAGTTGAGAAGACGACCAGAGCTTTCAGGACGGTGCAAGATCTTGCGCAGTGGGGCATCCGTATAAACGACGATGGGGTGAGCAGAGAAGTATGCTCGTAGCTTTCGTGCTGTGATGACGAGAGCGTAAGCGATCTTCTCCGCGTTGAAGTAACGAGTTTCCACATCCGATAAAGCCTTGCTGACGTATTACACTGGCCTCTGGGTTCCACCTTCCTCCCTAACCAATACGGCGGCGACGGCCTTATCACTCGCCGAGAGATATACGTAAAGGTTTTCTCCTGCTACGGGGCTTTGGAGGAGTGGTGGGGAGCCAAGATACTCCTTCAGCTTTTTAAACGAAAGAGAGCATTCATCCGTCCATTTGAAGTCCTTTGCGCCTCGGAGGGCTTTAAAAAACGAAAGCGACCTCTCAGCGGACTTGGCAATGAAACGACCTAAAGCCGCTACTTGTCCATTTAAGCGCTGAACTTCCTTGATGCTCGTAGGTTCGGCCATGTCTATCAAAGCCTTTATTTTTTCAGGATTGGCTTCAATTCCCCGTTGAGAGAGCATGAATCCTAGAAACTTTCCTGCTGCGACTCCGAAGACGCATTTAGCCGGGTTGAGAACCATGTCATTGGCTCGTAGATTGGTGAATGTTTGCTGGAGGTCGTCGACATGCTTTCTCTTTCTACTTTTGACGACCATATCATCAACATACGCCTCTAAGTTGTCGCCGATCTGGTCTTTGAATACCTTGTTTATCATCCTTTGGTAAGTGGCCCCGGCGTTTTTAAGCCCAAAAGGCATCTTCGTATAACAATAAGTTCCCCCTGCGGCCTGAAAGGCCGTCTTCGGAATGTCTTCTTCAGCCATCTTGATTTGGTGGTAGCCAGAATAAGCATCAAGAAAGCTCAAAGTAGTGTGACCGGCCACAGAATCGACGAGCTTGTCAATTCTGGGCAAAGGGTAACTGTCCTTGGGGCATGCCAGGTTTAGATCGGTAAAGTCGACACACAATCTCCACTTCCCATTTGGCTTTTTCACAAGAACCACATTGGCTAACCAAGTTGTGAACCCCGCGTTCACAATAATTCCAGCTCTCAGCAACTTCTCAATCTCTTGCTTTATAGCAATCTCTTTTTCAGTTGAAAAAACACGACATCTTTGCTCTTTGAATTTCATGGTGGGATTCACTCCGAGCCTATGAACTGCCACGTCCTCTCTAATCCCCTTCATATCTTCCACCTTCCAAGCAAAAATATCGAGGTTTTGTTTAAGTAGGGAGATTATCTCTTCCCTCTCCTCAGTGCGTAACTGAGACCCCAGTTTTATTTTCTGGTCGGGATAATCTGGGTTGATGATCAGTTCTACTAGTTCGTCTGCAGGCTTCATTTCAGGGGCGTCGTCCCTAAAGTCCATAGACTCAATGACGATCTCTTTAATTTTTCTTCTGGCTTCAGGTGTCAGATCAGGTACCTCGTCGTCAATCAACTTATCCAGCTCGGCCCCCGATTCTTGGGCGGCCAAAAGTTGTGGTTCTGCAGCTTGGTCGTTCAAGAATACTTCAGCAAGGACCTCTGGATCTTCTACGCACTTGATTGTCGAGACGCCATTGTACGAGGTCGTCGTTTGTTTGACAGACTTGGAGAGGTTCACATTGTGATCTGGATCGTCGATTTCAATGGTCCGCTTTGCCGTTAACACGTGCTCTAGGAATTCTGGGGCCGTCCCCAACACACATCCGACTCCAGCATGCGAAGGAAATTTTACTCGCTGATGGGGCACTGAGGCGACGATTCCCAAAGCGGCTTGACCGGGTTGGCCAAGGATAGCGTGGTAGTCACTGACGACGTCGATCACAATAAAAGTTACTGTTTTGATTGTTCTCAATGGGTGTTCCCCAATGTCGACTGGAAGATCGATTTGGCCTTTCGCATCTACCCGGTGATTGGTGAATCCTTCTAGACGACCTAAGTAAGGACTTAGACGGCTATCAGGTAGGCCCATTCTCTGGTAGACGTTGTAAAACAAGATGTCCTTGGCCGCTCCCGTATCGATCAAAATTCTTCTTGATTCACAGTTATCGATGAAGCCAGGTATGACTAGAGTTTGTTGTCGAGCTAATGGATTGGCTGGAAGCTCGTAGGGAAAGAAACTTATCACGTCGTTTAGGGTTTTTGATTTTTGGGGGACATGTGGGGCCTTCTTCAGATGGTAGATGGCACTCTTAATCTGATTCTTGCTCGTCTCCTCAGAGATTACTAACACCATCCTTGGATTCCTCTGTGGGGGGTCGTCGTTAGCAGCTCGGGTGTTGGCCGCCTGACGATCCTTCCTTACATATTCTCCAAGTCGTCCATCGTCGATCCATCTTTGAATAATCTTTTTCAAGCTGAAACATTCCTCGGTATCATGTCCTTTATCCCTGTGATATTCGCAATACTTGTTCATGTTTTTCTTTCCCTTCCCGTTGGGATTCATCTTTGGCGCCGGGCCAAAATCAACGTTGCTCAAAATTTCTGCTCTAGACACAGTGAGTGGAGTGTACGACTCCGGGACTTTTTCTGCTTTCACTTTGTTTTTTCCTTTATCTCCGACCTTATCTTTCCTAGATTTTGTCGCCTCAACCTCGTCGACGGCCTTTCCCTCTCTTTGCAACTTTCTTTCTTCAGCCTCGGCGACGGCGTATGCCTTGGCATAGAGGTCTTTGCGGGACTTGGCCGGGTGGACTTGAAGCTCGTAGTCTAGAGTGGGGGAAATGACACCGTGCCTGAAGCAATTTATGATTTCCCTGTCTGTTAGGTCCTCATCAATCTGATCTACCAGTTTCTTGAATCTCTTGAAGTAGCTCATCGAGCTTTCAGTGTCTCCTTGGGAAATGTTGCTAAGGTCGTTGACAGTCTTACGACGCTCTCCCGCCGTAGCGAACCTTCCTAAAAACTTCTTTCTCATCTCGCTCGAGATTCGATATTCCCCTTGGGCAAGCTTCTAAACCACCTCAAAGCTGCGTCGACCAGCGTGCTCGTAAGAGCCTTGCACATGATGTCGTCGTGGCACAAGCTTTTGCCACTACGTACATTTGTGCCTCAAGGTGTTGCATGTGGTCGATGGCACTGGTGGAGCCGTCGTATGGTTTAAGTTCGGGTAGCTTAAAGCCCGGGTTCTGGGGGTCCTGTTTCCAACATCCAAGGTGCAAGGGGATTCATAGTGCCGCCATCGTCATCAGAGTCGTCGCTGTCCGTTTTCTTTCTTTTGTTCGTCAGTTCCTCCACTTGGCGCCTCAGCCTCAAGAACTCTCTCATATCCACTCCTCCTGTTGGGCCGGCTTGGGGAATCCTATCTTGACGGGGCCCCCGGGTAACGGTGTTAGACCGTTGCCTCTCGGTGGGGGCAGGTCGTCGTGAGATGGATCGCTCCCTGTAGCTAGGAGGGGGAGACGGCCTATAAGATCTTGACATCTCTCGTTCATGACGAGGTGGGGTACGAGTTCTCTCTCTTTGGCTCTGCGCTCGTTCATTTCTTGATGACGGAGTCTGTGGACGACCACGGACAATTTGATTCTGATTTGCTTCAGGATTCTCGACGGCTAGAGCTCTCGAGGTTCTGCTTCCCCAACTCGTCGTTGCTGTGACGGTGCTCCTTGGCTACGTCTCTCATTAATGTGGTCCCTTAGGTCAAGCTGTGGTACAACACGCTCATTCTCAGTGGCAGTCCCTTCGCGACGACCAGCATTCTCTCTCTGGTTTCTTCTCCTTCTTCCTGACGAGATTGTTTGGTGGGATGCCTGGGGAGCTTGAGGAGCGGCCATACGAATGAGCTCGTCTTGGATTTGCAAAAACTCCTTGAGGGCGTTGGCTCTTTCGACGAGGAAAGCCGCTCTGTCGAGATTAGGGTTAGAGGGACCTCCTGCATATCTTGCCGTTGTCTCAGGCCTCCTTTCCAGTGGAGGTCTCCTCTGGCGCTCAGCAGCAGGCCTTTTCTCTCTTCTCCTGGCCGTTTGAAGGCCTGTATCGTCAACCATCCCCTGTGACCTGGTAACCCTTAAGTTAGGGTTCCTAGGTGGTGAGGGTGGCCTAGGATTTTCTTGTTGAGGTGGTACGCCTTCATCTGCTGTGGACTTGCTGGCCGTATGACCATCTGACACCATTTTTCAAACTCTTCTGGCTGTATTCCTTCTACTGGAGATCACTAACACGTTCCCGGCAATGGAACCAATCTGATCGCGCAGGAAAGCGTGTGGGCTCAGTTCTTTGTGTCCAGCAATGAGTGAGCCAGCTTTGGATCTGCACAGCACAAGAAACAAGGGTGAAACTGCGCCGGGGGTCTTCCGGCAAGCCCCTCCGGCGTGAGAGTAAGATGGTGGACTGGAAATATGTGGATAATATGGAGTGTGTGAGGGTACGTAACAATGTAGTAGAACCTTACCTTTGTCCATGTTGTTCCTCTCTTATTTATAGTAGGAATAGTGGTGCTAGGGTTTTTACCAGAGCCGTTGGATTGGATGATCTCCAACCGTTAGATCAGCTCTGTCTCATAGGTGTACACGTGTCACTTGGCCCAGGATTGAAGTCAGTCTATGTAAGGACAAGCTGCCGGCTCACGACATTGATAAAGCGGCTTGCCTTATAAGGGAAAGTCAACTGCGTACCTTTTGTAGTTATTGCGGTGCATGATTGCACATATAACAAGGCACTGTAGCAGGCCTGACATTATCCCAAATTAGCTAATTAACCAAGCTTGTTGAGGAAGCTTAATAGAAGAGACGACCTGGAGCTGTATGTCCAGTAGGGTCGTCTCCTTGAGGTATGACTCGACGAGAGAGAGTTAGCCGTTCAATGACGACGCTTACTCTTGGACGAGTGCCGGTTGGTCCCGAGGGAAGGCTCGTCGTTAGAAGGGCCTAGCTCCCTGTCGACGATCTCTTCTTTGGTGTATCGACGGGCTAGAAGTTAACCCTTCCCCTTGATAGTACAAATGGCTCGTCGTTTGGATGGGCTTGATCGCTCAGTGGCGACGACTGCCAACCAGTGTTGGACGGCCCATGACCCAAGGCTTTGATCTGATCCTTTGTGGTTGGTCCTTTGATGGGCCTATTGGGCTCCCGGGCTCGTAGTAAACATTGGGCTCGACCCATCACAGAACATCCCGTTCAATAACAATTTTACCCTTATTAAAAAACATTAGAGTTGTACATACAAGATTTAACGGCTTTAGATCATTTCGGTATGATTTGATTTCTCGCGCAACAAAATTTGACGGAAGGACCAATTGCAATGGATTTGAGTGTTACATGGACTGTTTTCTTTAAATTTTAGGTATATGGACTAATCCCATAAAAGGCAAATAATAGTAGGAAGGACTATTTTGATAGTTTGTTCACAAATAAAACAACTTCTCACTTAATCCTTAAATGAATGTCTAATTTTCACTTTTTTTAGAGACATTTGAGAAAATTAAATTTAAATATTTTACTAGCATTAAACCCCATAATGATCTCATCATATTGGATCATGAGTTTGAATGTGAATTAGAACTTATTATTTAATGTGGGAGGACCTAAGTAACTTTTCAGAAAACAAATTTGACTTCATTTTGGGATTATCTTTTTGGGAAAATAGAAATTCATTTAGGTACTAAGAGATTATAAGACAATGGTCTAAATATTTGGGTTTAACGACAACTTTTTAAAAGCACAACTGCTGTCATGCCAAGTTAGTGTGAATGCATGTAGAACTTAGTAATTGTAAGGGTAGATATCCCCGAAAAAATAACAACTCTTTCTCTCTCCAAGGATTTCTAACCTATTTTAAGTATTTAGAATCGTCACCTATGTTTTAAGGTAATATAAAAAGGCCCATTTCCCCTAGGACCCCTTGGGCGAGATTTAAACCCAATTTAAGAAACAACATTTAGTTATTTTTCCAGACACCCCTCCGCCTAGTTTGGGCGACCGCCCAACAACATAGGGCGATCGCCCAACCCAAAAAAATGACACCCCTCTGCCTAGTAACCTATAAGACTTTTTAAAAAGTCTTATAAGTTACTCTTATATTTAATAAGTCTTATAACATATATAAGACTTAAAAAGTCTTAGAAGTTACTTATAAGACTTTTTTAAAAAGTCTTATAAGTAACTTATAAGACTTTTTAAAAAGATTTATACAAAAAGTCTTATAAGACTCGGCTAGTAACTTATAAGACTTTTTAAAAAGTCTTATAAGTAACATATAAGACTTTTTAAAAAATCTTATATTTAATAAGTCTTATAACATATAAAAGACTTAAAAAGTTTTATAAGTTACTTATAAGACCTTTTTTAAAAAGTCTTATAAGTAACTTATAAGACTTTTTTTAAAGACTTATACAAAAAGTCTCATAAAAAGACTCTTTTTAACTTATAAGAATTTTTTAAAGTTTTATAAGTTTCTTATAAGACTTTTTAATAAGTCTCATATAAGGCTTATTAATAGTTTTCAGTTTTTGAGTTGGGCGATCGCCCTATGTTGATGGGCGGTCGCCCAAGCTAGGCGGAGGGGTGTATTTGAGATTTACAAAAAAAATTTCTTTAAGAGGAATATAATTTGGTCAAGGAGGGCCCTAGGGGAATTTACCCATATAAAAAAACCTATTGTCTACTTAATTTTAAAATAATAAAACCAAAGATTATAGATGGATTTAGAAATTAATTTACGAAACGGAAAGATGTTAGTCACTCGCTTCGCCCAGCCTTATGGCCGATCTTGCTACTTTAAATGTTTTAATCTATTTTGATGTTCTCTAATTATGGTTATTCAAATAGTTATCATATAGGGGTAATTGGGGGGGGGAGTTGGAATATTAGGGAGATAATTGTAGTCAACTTCAATGAGTAAAGTGATTTTTAATTATCTCTCTTTTTGATGGAAATCACATACATGTTGGAAGAAAAGAAATTAAAACAAGTGAAAATTGTAGAAGAAGTACCTTAAATGCCTATAGTAAGGGTGCTTTTTTAAGAGTGGATTTCCCCTCTCATTTCAAGGTGTCAAGAGGGAGTTTATATAAGGTGAAAGAGAATGTTAGAAGTCAACAAAGAGGCTTTTCCCCAAATCAAGCCAAGGATTAATGCAAATGGGGGTTACAAATCAAAAAAGGAGGGAACTTTTGAGAAAAATCAGTTACTGAATGTCAAACTCGCAGGAGTTTGACTTTCAGTAAATTACAAAAATGACCCAAAAGTTGATTTCGTTATTCAGTTTAGTCTAAACTAACAGAATCAGTAAGAAACTTAACCAAAGATAACTAAGATCAACAAAAATAAGAAAATAAAAGATTATGTATGCGGCCGGAGTGTGAGCGGTACAAGGCGGGGTGTCTACAGAGCCCCTTGGTGACGTGGATTGCGAAGCCGTCGACAATATAACAGACATCCGTCTTGGACATTAATAGAGAAAGACTCGGAGAAGAGGAAAGTAGAGAAGCAAAACAGAAAAGAGTATATAGAACACCCCCTATGTGGGTGATGAGAAAAGTAGAGCGAACGCCCTCTGTGTAGGCGATTTTGCTTTGATGAACGATGGATGCCCGAAAGACTCACTCCATTTTGTTGTGTTGGTGCAATTATTTTATTGAAAGAGAGTGTAGTGCAGTCCTTTCTCTACCGAATGTCTGTCATAAAGGGTGTGGAGTACTGAGATACGCCACGAGAAATGTGGTTGCATTTTCGCTATGAAATAATGTCCGTCATAGCAGGGTATGGAGGACCGACGTACGTCACGAGAAATGCGGTTGCGTTATCGCTACAGAATAGTGTCCATCATAGCGGGGTGTGGATGACCGAGGTACGTCATCAGAAATGCGGTTGCGTTATCGCTACGGAATAATATCCGTCATAGTGGGGTGTGGAGGACCGAGGTATGCCACGAGAAATGCGGTTGTATTTTTGCTACGAAATAATGTCCGTTATAGCTGGGACCGGAGGACCGAGGTATGCCACGAGAAACGCGGTTGCGTTATCGCTACATAATAATGTTCGTTATAGCGGGGTGTGGAGGACCGAGGTACGCCACGAGAAATGCGGTTGGGTTTTCACGACAGAATTATGTCAGTAATAGCGGGGTGTGGAGGACCAAAGAACGCTAGGGGAAATGCAGTTGCATTTTTGCTATGGAATAATGCATGTCATAGCGGGGTGTGGTGTAACGAGGTACGTCACGGGAAATGCGGTTGCACTTTCGTTACAAAATAATGTCCGTCATAGCGAGTTGTGGGGAACTAAAGCAACCCACGAGGACTCAGACTGCCATATCGGTAGGAGAGAGTGTCGCAGCGCTTGAGGATTGCTATAAAAGAGAGTTGCAGCTGCTCGAAGGACTCACACAGCTGTTTACAGTAAGAGAGAGTGTCGCAGATGTCCGAAAGACTCACACTTCCATTGTTGTAGAAGAGAGTATTGCAAATGCCCGAAGGACTCATACTACCTTTGCTGTAGAAGAGAGTATTGCAGATACCTGGAGGATTCACACTACCATTGCGGTATTGAGAGAGAGTTGCAACTACCCAAAGGACTTACGATGTTGTTGCTGATGTGAAGAGAGGGTTGCAGATGTCCGGAGGACTCATAATGCCATTGCAAAGAGAAAGAGAGAGAGAGAGAGAGAGAGAGAGAGAGAGAGAGAGAGAGAGATGGGGCAGACTGTAAACAACTGATTTGTTTTATTAAGCCCTAGTGTTTTAATCTAAACCTAGACTCTTAATGTTAGATACATGCCCAAAGGTGTTTGTGTTTGCTGGGAGAACTTTGTTGTGCTGCTTTTGGAGGCAAACGTGCCTGGACTTTGTTTAAATTGAGAGGGAGCCTGTTCTGGCCTTTAGGTCGTGTTGTCACTGCGGTGCTAAAGAAGTGATGCTAAGCCCCCCAAGATCGTCTAAGGCCTAGACCGTTCAAATGAATTGAGGTGCCGTTGCAGAGACCAAAAGTTTGATGCCAAGTCCCAAGATGTCATGAGAGGTTTTGAGGGACCCTTGATGTTAATAAAATCTCAACGGGTATTAGACGTCAAGCCTCAAGAGAAGTCGCATATGTGAAGCCCTCTGGAGAACAAAATAAATGATTGATCTGCCTTGAAATTCGAGAAATATACTATCATTCGTAAGACCAAGAACGAGCTACACTTCCTCCTCGACACAACCGAGCTAGGAAGTCGGGGGGCCAATGAACGGTATAAAACGAGTAGGACCATGGGCCATAAAATGAGCAAAACCAAATGGATTGAGCCCAATGGAAAATATACACAATTCCTAAATACGACGTAGGGAATGGGCATCCCTAGCTATAATCGTCACTTTCACCTCGTCTATTCCTTATGTCGACTTGGATATAAGTATCAATTCCTATAACTATTACAACCAGAGAATTGACCTATGCCAACCTAGACATAGTAGAGAGACTCTATTACTAAGGCAGAAATATCAATATATGTCGAGGAAGACCTACATAGGTGTCGAGGAAGGCTACGTAGGTACCGACTAAGACCTACGTAGGTGCCGAGGAAGGCCTACGTAGGTGTCGAGGAAGACCTATGTAGGTGTCGAGAAAGACATACATAGGTGCCAACGAAGGCCTACGTAGGTGCCGACCAACACATATTTCATGCGCCTATAGGGCTCCTATTATGACAAGGGGAATGTGCTTTTCTAATCTTGCTCACCTCTTACTCGACATTCACACAGGTCGACCAACGTCATTTGCCGAGGAGCAAGCCTACTAGTAATACGTAAAGAAGGCTTATATAATCCTACTACAACAAGGACTGTGAAGAATTATAATCCAGCTAGGATTATAATCCTTATCTCACATAACATCCTATCCAATGAGGGCTCTATACCCTACACCTATAAATACAAGCCATAATTCACATAATTCTGGTACGTTTTACACACGCATTCTCTTGACCCTAAACTATTGTCAATTGATTTGCTCTCTATAATACAAATACTTACTCTCACGCCGAAGGGCCTTAGCCGGTGAAGCCCCGGCTTAGTTTATGTTTTTGTCCTTCTTTTTCAGAGTATTCAAACATTAAGGATATAACCTATAGCTGGATTTGGGCTGATGCAAATGTTTTTGACATCATCAATGATATTAAGGTGGAATTAATTATTTAATAAATTCAATGTGATTAACAAATTAACAGATCCATACCAAACGAATGGTTTTGTTCATTTGTTCAAACATTCGGTCTCATTCTTTTACATTTTTTTTACATATTATGAAATTTGTGATCTCGGAATCTGCAACATACACATGGCAATATGATAATTTGATCAATTGTAGAACTGTACGAGAAGATAGTTTAGCTGTACGCATTTGAAAAATTAAAAGAAGGTATATAAACTAAGCGTTCTCAACTAAATATTGTTATTTTCGCTATCTATAATATAAAACAAATGGGTGTTTTGAACAGTAGTATGAATAGTTTCATTTGTCGAATTTTCATTTTGCCCTCACTATTTTGTCCCTTTCCCATTTTGCTCTTAAAAAAAATATATATTTTTTTTAAATTTAAAAAAAAAAAACAAAAAAAAACAAAAAAACAAAAAACGTGACCTTGGATAAATTAGGTAAATCATTTTTGATTTTGTAAATATTATGTGATCGATGTGATGGGACTTTGTTATGTTAGATAAATTTTTGTAATTCTCACTTTAAAATCGCATGTGCATATGTTCCTTTGTCAGCCACAATCTATATTTGATTGTTACACTAGATTTAATTGTGTACCTAACTATATATCGCAACCACTTCTACGTCTGGATTTCTTCTTCTTTTGCTGGTTGGCACCAAAACTCGCCGGACCCTTTTGTCTACCGTTTATGTACGTCCATTTGTCACGCGTTAGTTCCCTTGATAAAATGGAAATCAACCATGATTTTAAATTTGAATAGATGTCTCATAATCTCCTTAATAATATTTTTCTATGAAGTAAAAAAGATAATTAAAATCTGATAAACTCTGACGTTCTATATCAAAACCAATTGACTATAATAGGGGTATCACATGATCTTTATATATTTAGTACAAAACTTGTTTATTTTCGGTGTGAGATAAAACATGCTCCCTAACGCGTGACCAATCTTTGAGCTTACAAAGTGAACTCTTTGGTATGGGTGACGCGGAGCTAGAACATCGTGGGTAATTGGGCTCGCACGTGTAAAGAGTCTTCTCTGATACCATTTAAAACTCTAACAAAATCAAATAGATGATTCTTGCGGAATACAAAATCAATGAAATGAGAAACTTAACCCAATTGATGTAGAACTAGCCTTGTACATGCTGAAGATTTTTTTTGTTAAAGTTTGACAGATGAATATGGGATATATAACATAACACGCGATAAGGGAAAATTTAAGAATTTGTTGTTGACACTGATTTTACAAAAGTGATTATCATTAGAAGCTGGTGCCGAGCAGATACTGCAGAACACATCTTTTTGCATCTTCTGGCATCAAACCGCAGAAGCTATTTCGTCGGCCAAATTCTATGTTGCGCTGTGTTGCCGTGATTTTCATCTTGAACACGCGTTTGTGAAATTACCACGATTCGATACGCAAACGCATGAGAATTTTCATATCATCCAGAAGTGGGCCAGATAAAATAGTGTAAAGAGAGTCGACACACCGTTTTCTTTGCAAGTCAAAACAATGAAAATGCTATTTTAATGAAACTTCAAGTTCGGAGATCAATTTACACATTGGGAAGAGAATATTAGTGGTCAGCCAAGGTGACTCGCCTTAACGAGTCTTTCTACTTTTGAAAAATTGTTTTTGTGTATTTTAAGTCACAGTAGATAAAAGTTTTGAAATGTGCACTTTCTGAAAATAAGTTTATAGTATAACTAAGCTAGAAAAATGGATTGGGAATTAAGAAACTGCAGAAACTATCACAGAAACAAAAGGGGCCGTACGACCTACTAAAGGGGCTGTATAGTTTACTGCTTTTTTGACATTCTCTTAACCCGAATCTGCAGAGATCCAAACAGAATCTGAAAATTTGTAGAAACGAATTAAATTTATTCTAAAACAGAAACTGTAAAGAGAAGAACAAAATGCTAAGAAAATGTACCAAAATGTGGTTTTGAGGCAAAACACCACGTATAATGGGTGTAGCTCAAGCCTATTGGATTAATGTTAATAAAGATTGAATATTTACCTATTTTAGTCAAAAGTAGACAATAGTGGTTCACTTCTATCTTCTTTGGTTGGTTTGGTAACTTTCAGCTACATCTTCATCATGGATGAAAGATAGTGGGTTTTGTGTGAATAAATTGTAAGAGAGAGAAAGGGAGTCAAATATTTGGCTGAGTTTTCCCAAGATTTTGCTCAAAGCGTAGGTCACCATGAAGGGGAGAGAGATCGCTTCCCCAGCGAGAAAGGAGAGAAAGGAATCCCCCAAGGGATAAGAGACATAGGACTCTCTCTAGGAGGGAGCACCACAGTGAGGAGAGCCGGAGCTTCTCAATCTAAAAAGGAGGTTAGACGACATAGAGGTAGATCGTAAGGAGACAGATTGCAAGGTTGAACAAAATGATTTTACTCTTCGACCTCTAGCTAAAGACATGCTTGACAAAGGTTTACCTGCAGGGTTCAAGTTGCCCGTGCTGGAAAAGTATTCAGGCACGACCAATGCCTTGAATCACATGCAACACTTCGAGGCCACTATGTGTTTGGTCTATTCTGAGGATGACGTGCTATGCAAGGCATTAACCAGCACCTTCACAGGTGCAGCACTGACTTGGTTTCGCGGTTTATACACTGGCTGCATCACCTCATGGAGTTATATGAGGAGGAAGTTCCTAGAAAGATTCTCTACAACGGAGGCCCATAAGAAGACAGTGACTCACTTAAGCAACATGACTCAGGGTAAGACAAAGAGTACCATGAGTTACTTCACCAGGTTCAAGGAGTTTGTTGATCGAATGGAAGAAGACCTTACAGATAGGGAGGTCTTCAACTGCTTCAGGAATGTGGTGTCCTTTCCTGATTTGGATTACGAGCTCCAGCTTAGGAGAGCGACCACGAGTAAGGAGATATTTGAAAGAGCCTATGATGTGGTCATGGTAGAGGAACAAAAAGAAAGAAAGAAGGACAGAGGCTCCAAGCATTCTGAGGTTGTTGAGTCGCCAAAAGGGGGCAGACCAAGAATGATAACAACAAAGGGAATAATAGAACTAAGGCGATTGAAAGAGTCCCTAAAAGCTTTACCCCACTCACGGTTAGTCGAACAGAGAACCCCAATGAACACTCAAAACAAGTTCAGAAGGGACAATGGCAAGTACTGTGAGTACCACAAGGACATCGGGCACACCACGGAGGAATGTATAAGATTGAAAAGGATCATCCAGAAGTGGGTAAAAAGGGAAGGTTGGATAGGTTTGTGAAGGGAGATCTGTTGGGATTGGAGTCCTAAACTATGAGGAAAAAGGAGTCTAAGTCGGAGGAGTTGGTGAGTTCAAGGAGGAAAATCGTGGAGGAGAATCTGTTGTGCTGGGCGACCGCCCATGGTGGTGGTGGGCGACCGCCCACATGTACAGAAGGTTACAGCTTGGGGAATTTCTTCATGGGCGACCGCCCATGGGGTGGTGGGCGACCGCCCACGTGTCGGGAAGGATTTTCTGCAGCAGATTTTGTTTCCTATTTTGATTCAAACTCTTCTTAATTTTGATTTAGGGTTTCCTTGTATTACTATATAAGCATAGATACGACCTAGAACACATTGTAGTTGTAGTAGCAACATATTAGAAGGTGTCTAATACAATTTTGGCATGGCAATTTCCCCCGGACATAGTTCATGTGTTGAACGAACCGGGTAAACAACTCTTGTGTTCTTGTGTGTGTGATTCTTCCATTATTGTGCTTGTGGGTGTGCTGATTTCTTGTCTTGATTGCAACGGGGGTACCACCAAATTCACAACAACTGGTATCAGAGCATTGGTTCGGAGGATTCAAAGCTTTTCATTAGTTGATTAATTTTGAATCGCGTTCTTGGGGACTTGGTGAAGCAATCAGATGAAGAACTCAATCGAGAAATTCAACGGTGTGAATTTCACGTTCTGGAGGACAAGGATTGAAGATTACCTTTATTGTAAGGATCTTCATAAACCCTTGAAGGAGAATCCCGGAGACATGTCACAAGGGGATTAGGAGACGTTAGATCGGAAGGCGTTAGGATCGGTGAGGAGCGCTCTAACCGACGACGTTGCACGGAACGCTATGGAGGCCAAGACAACGGTGGAGTTGCTACAAACGCTGTCAGACATGTATGAGAAGCCGTCTAATATCAATAAGGTGCATTTGATAAAGAGGTTTGCGAATGCGAAGATGTCGAGGGGCGACAGGCAAGTCATATCGACAGTTTCAAAGGTATGGTGGACCAATTGAAAAGTGTTGATATTACTTTCTCCGATGAAGTGCTAGCTTGTTTTCTACTAAAATCTTTGCCTGATAGTTGGGAGGTAACTGTCACAACGATTAGTACGTCGAAAACATCATTGGTTTATACGGAGGTTAGAGATCTCATCCTTCAAGAGGAGTTGAGAAGGAAAGAGAAAAGGGGAGAATCTTCCGTAGATGGGGCTGCACTTAGGGTGGAGAGAAATAGGGGAAGACCCAAAAAGGGGAAAAAGGTCAAGTGCTACAATTGTGGCGAATTGGGTCATATCAGTTATGACTGTCCAGGTAAAGATGGTGGTGCACACGCGGTGGATGATGGGGGAGATGTATTAATCCTAGGAGAGGAGCAGTCGGGTGAAGATTGGGTGTTGGATTCTGGAGCTTCTTGTCATGCTAGTGGGGATGCAGAATCAATGAAGCGGTATAAAACTGGAGACTTTGGGGTTGTCTATCTTGGTGATGGTCAACCATTGAAGGTCAAAGGTAAGGGGGATGTGCTGATGAAGACACCTAACGGGGCTGTTTTACAACTACACGATGTGATGCATGTTTCGGATTTGAGGAGAAGAGTGATTTCTGTGGGACAACTTGACAGTGAAGGGTATGGTGTGACCTTCATTGGTGGGTCTTGTGAAGTCACAAAAGGGGCTAAGGTGATAGCTCATGGGGTTAAAGGGAAGATATTGTACTCTACCTACAATGTCGATATTCGTTCCGGTGGGAGCAAGAGGCTAAAGAACCGGCCTATTGGTGTAGAAAGGAGAGACATCAAGAAATGGTATGTTAGGGGGGACACAAAGTTGATCAACGCGGTGTGGATGTCCAAGTGCCCTAACAGAGAGCGTAATCAGACCAAAAGAAGACGATGCAAGAAACAAGGTGTGTCCAAGTTTCAAGGGGAAGCATTGCGAGATAGGTGGGTCTGGAGGGAGAAGACGAAGTTAGACTTGCGGGGAGAAATCAAGGTAGAAGTTGATTTGGGGAGGCAAGAAGGATCTAACACGGAGAGGCTGAAGCATCGCTTGGTTTCAACTCGCCTTAGTACTTGAGCAGGAGGCTCGGTAGTGTCAAGCCAATATGGGGGAGATGTGTTCGAAGGTCATTACTCCGTGGTGGGAGTTGATGGGTGTTCTATGCTTGTTAGTTTAGTCTCCGGTGGGAGATTGTTGGGATTGGAGTCCTAAACTATGAGGAAAAAGGAGTCTAAGTCGGAGGAGTTGGTGAGTTCAAGGAGGAAAATCGTGGAGGAGAATCTGTTGTGCTGGGCGACTACCCATGGTGGTGGTGGGCGACCGTCCACATGTACAGAAGGTTACGGCTTGGGAAATTTCTTCATGGGCGACCGCCCATGGGGTGGTGGGCGACCGCCCACGTGTCGGGAAGGATTTTCTGCAGCAGATTTTGTTTCCTATTTTGATTCAAACTCTTCTTAATTTTGATTTAGGGTTTCCTTGTATTACTATATAAGCATAGATACGACCTAGAACACATTGTAGTTGTAGTAGCAACATATTAGAAGGTGTCTAATACAATTTTGGCTTGGCAATTGCCCCCGGACGTAGTTCATGTGTTGAACGAACCGGGTAAACAACTCTTGTGTTCTTGTGTGTGTGATTCTTCCATTATTGTGCTTGTGGGTGTGCTGATTTCTTGTCTTGATTGCAACGGGGGTACCACCAAATTCACAACAAGATCGTCCTGCAGGAGGAGATCGACCTACGAGGGGTATGTCGGAGCCAACGCAAACAAGACTGACTCTGGGAGTGATTGCTGAGAAGAACGAGCAACACAACACTCAAGCACAAGATTTTCTAGCTAATTAAAGTTCCATATGCCCCCCAGAAATTGTGTTCAAGATGAGGTGATCAGTTTCTACCCGTACGAGCTAGCTTCCAGCATGACTCCGAGACAACATATATTGATGATTCCCGAGCTCATTAATGACTAAACATCCAGTAGGATCTTGGTCGACACGGGTGTAAGTACCCCAATCCGGACCGCTATCCATCTGAGCATGCGGGAAGGACACCGAGGGTTCATTTATCCATAATCTCAAAGTCGTGTGACCTCCCCAGGATCAAATTGGCCAAACAAAGCAAGGAAGGACCTTTTGCACGTTAAAAACAACAAAAGGACCTCATAGGAATGACACAAAAGTCAAAAAGGTCTGACACTGCACCTTGGTCTGTGCGGACCTCCCTGCTGATTAGAGTCCCAGCTGCACGGACCACTTTGTCAATGGAGGTCTAATGGTGATAGTGGTTTGTTTATATTTCATGGATTGTCTTTCCATTACTTACTTCCAAATGTATTTACTTTTTAAGATCATCTTTTGATCCCTTTTTTCCTTTTGAGTTATAATGATACAAATACCCTTAATCACCAAGGATGAACTCATCATTTATGTTAAGGATGTGGTTCTAGGGATTATGGTTACAATGTTGATGTAACTTCATTTCTTTCATTTTCTTCTTAAAATGTGACAAAGGTTCAAGTTTAAACCTTCAAAAGATTTCTTATTTCTTTACTTGGGACAAACACTCTCCATTGTTGTTTCTCAAGAAAAGCTTGAAACCACCATTGTTGTACCACCCTACGATTGGACATTTCCCTCTTTTGTGGTTTTATGGCCAATTTTCTGGATAACCAGAAGCTGCCACCTTTCCTCCTCAAGTCTAATCGATGTAACATCAAGAATAAAATGAGATACAAAAAAATAACCTAATGCATTCACTAATCCGTACGGACCTCCTTTTAAAGAGGCATTGATCTGTACGGATCACTCTACAGCATGGGACATTTGCTCAGTTTTCCAGTTTGTTCAGTTTCATATTTGTTCTAGACTCTTCTTTATCAAACCAGACAGTTTCCTATAAACTGCACAGTTTTCCTTTTCTTTTAAACTACGAGGCTACGTGATTTTGAATACACACACACACAACTTTCAAAAAGGGTTCAGAAAGACTCATGGAATATGAGGCTTTTCGGGTGAGCATAAAAATCTCTTTCCGAGGCGTAACGTGACCTCCGAACTCAAAATCTCACACCAAAAGCCTTTTGTCAATATTTAGGGCTCACAACAAAACGGCATGGCGACTCTCTTTTCAAAGAAATTCATCCGTCCAGATTTCAAAACACCCTCTCACCTCTCCGAGAGAGGACCAAGCCCTACACGCTCGGGCACCCGCCGAATCTGGTAATTTCTATTGGCGAATTTGTTGGGGACAATGCTTGTTTTAAAACTTCTTTTAAAAGTCTTTAAAACATTGTGCAGGTCAAACTTTCGTTTACCCATTTTTTCGACTGTTGTATTTGTGTTTTACTTTTCTTTGCTTCCTTGCTTATTCAAAAAAAAAAAAAATGAGATTCACATACATTTTGCTCTTTGGAATGTCTCTTTTCGTTGCACATATTTTGTCCATAAAATTCTCTTTTTTTACGTTGTTCATAAAAGGCTTTGAGCATCTTCCTTTATTCATAAAATGTTTGTGCACATATTCATGTCTTTAAGACACATTATGCAAATTTCTGTTTTGACTCAAAAGGAAATTTAGTTACCGCACACTACGTGCACCCTTACTATGAACACTTGCACACTACAACCCTGAACCCAGGATGGTCTCAGTTGCAGCTCAAAGGTGTTCCTATGCCTCTCTTGCGCGCACGGGATCATTCCAAACAACCCATACTCGCCAGTGTCAACCATGCACTATTTGCGTCACACTTTGTCCGAGACTTGGTCGGTTTTTGGACCAGCCTGTGTCATAAAGCCTAAATTTATATTCCATATTGATCATCTTCTGAGTCAAAACCTAAAAGTCAAGGCCCCTTGCGAAAGAAAGCTCGGCAGGGTCGTCTATTGAAATTCTTAGGCTGCGAAAGCAACCTAAGAATTTCATGAAAGATATGAAATACAAGAGTGAGTTAGGGTCTCTTACATGTAATAGAAATTATATGGATGAAACTTCAATATATTTAGTTCTCTAGATTACTGTCTTGATTAGAGAAACAACTTTGATGAAGACAATTTGATGAGATTTCTAAGTTTTGACCTTCAATTTGAAGTAGAAACATGAATTATCTCTCCTAGGGTTTATTTGTGTGTATTTCTAGTGTGTGCAGAGTAAAGATGATGATGAGTGATCTGAGAGAAAATGGGTTTTATACTACACTCACATGCATGAGGTGGCACTTAACTATTCTAACCAATTAAGTTGGTGCATTTAGATGCAATTTTGTTAAGTTTTACGACCCTGATAGGCTAATTTACACTAGTTAGAGTAAATAAATATTATTATATTCACTAATTATCCTTGATTAGTCTTGATTCAAAATTGGCCATCAATAATTATCCATTCCAACATTTGAGTTGATTGGACTAACAAGAATAACATAATTCAATTATAGTGTCCAAAATGTGAAATATGAAAATTATTGAAATATCTCACCTTTTTTCGAATTCATTTATTTATTAAGTAAATCCTTTAAAATAGTCAAAATACTCATTTAATATTTTATATTTACTAAATTAATCAACGTAGAACTATTCAAGGACTAACATGGAATTCATATAATTTATGGGCTGAAAGTAGGGTCAAACAGAGTAGAGGAACATGATGTTACTTTCAATTAAGCGTGATCACGCTTAACAAAATTTTATATTTAGACTAAGGTACCAAAGTGCATCTAGAGTTCCCACATCTCCCAAAATCATCATTTTGTTTCAAATCTAAACCTAACTTCAAACAAAGTAACCTATGAGTCAACAAAAGTCAACCCATGGTCAATAAAATTCCCATAACTTATCAAGTTTAATCCATTTTCAATCAAAATTTCACAGAATTCTTATTAACTTTCTCAATTAATTTCTATACTTATAAACACTCTATTATGAGTCACAATTATATTATTTTAATTCCAACACATATATCACTTCTCAAAACCAATTTACACATGTAATTATCTCAAACTCGTTCTAACATATATAAATCATTTAAATGCATTTCAACATATAACAATATATACACATGAGTTTTATATATACATATATGCTTTCTAAGTCTCACTTTTCATATTTAGTTTTCATACCTAACACTTCAATTGCACATTTTAATATGTCAATTGGTATTGTTACCCCCATATACTTCAAAATTCTCTATTTCATATAGCCACAAAATGACAAGCATTGAGAATTTTCGAAATTGATATATACCTCAAATTCACAACTAACACATAAATTATTCCTTACTACATGTCAATTGTGTATTGTCCATATAAAATTCCAATTTTCCCAAATTTGTCATTAGAATTAAACTTGAATCCTTGAATTAGGATGATTGTGAATTTTAAGAATTCATGATCATTACACTCCTTTTCCTATACTAAGTTTTGCACAGTTTTCATGGCTGATTTCTTTTTTTCTGGGTGTCGCCTCTATCAAATCGGCTTGTGACTTGGTAAATGAAGTTTTCACAATGAAGTCAACAAGTGTCTGAGCTTTAATGGCCTTGTGAGATTCGTGCTGAATATCGAACTCTGTCAATTCAATTGACCACCTTATCAATATCCCTGAATCTGGCTATTGAAGGATTTTCCTGAGTGGCGCATCCGTTAAGACTGTGATAGTGTGTGCTAGAAAATAAGCCCGTAACTTTTGTACTGCGATAACCAGAGCATAAGCTAGTTTCGCTGCATTAAAGTATCTCTCCTCAACATCACTTAGGTCCTTGGAGACGTAATAACTGGCTTTTGAACATTGTCCACTTCCTTAATCAACACTGATGCTACACTAAATCAGATGCAATGAGATTCACAATGAGTTCATCTCCTTCTTCTAGGCTACAAAGAAGAGGTGGCTTTCCCAAATATTCCTTGACCTTCTCAAATTCCTTGCCACATTCTTTGCTCCAAAAGAACTCGTGACCTCCCTTTAAAACTCTGAAAAAAGGTAAGCACCTCTCAGCTAACCGATAGATGATGCGTCCTAGAGCAATGATCCTTCCATTCAAATGTTGAATCTCGCGTATCGTTTTAGGCAACGACATGTCTAACAAGGCCTGAATCTTCTCTGGATTGGCTTCTGTCCCCCTTCTATTCAACAAAAACCCTAAAAAAAATTCAACAGTCACTCCAAAAGTACACTTACTTGGATTTAATTTCATTGAATTCCTTCTCAAGTTATCAAAGGTCTCGTGTGAGATCCTTGAGGTGATCATCATCCTTTGTCTTGATTGCTATATCATCAACGTGAGATTCCATTCCTTCCAATTTTCGACTTAAACATCTTGTTGACCATTCGTTGGTATGTCGCCCCGGCATTTTTCGGTCCAAACAACATCATCTTGTAACAAAAGTTTCCAATGTGTGTTCTGAACACAATTCTCGCCTTATCTTCCTCCGCCATCTTGATTTCATGATATCCCAAATATGCATCTATGAAACTAAATACCTTGTGCCCATCTATGGAATCAACCATCCTATCGATCTTGGGTAAAGGATAGCAATCTTTGGGACATGCCATATTTAGTTCTGTAAAATCTATACACATTCTCCATTTTTTGTTCGCCTTCAGAACCATCATTGGACAAGCCAACCAAACTGGATACTTAATTTCTTCAATTATTCTCGCCTTTAATAGCTTCTCGACTTCCTTCACTGTGACTTTCTCCTTCTTTGCGGACAAGTATCTAACTTTTTGCATAAAGGGTTCCACATTTGGATCTACATTCATGCAATGAATGTCGACATTCTCATCAATTCCTCTCATATCTTCAGGTCGCCAAGCAAATACATCCACGCTCTGCCTTAGAAACTCTATCAAGTAATCTTTCTCTGCCTGTGTGAGCTGCTTTCTGATCTTGATTTTCTGTTCAGGGAAGTCGTCATTGATGACTATCTCTTCTAACTCCTTCAGAGCCTGAATGTCAGACTAATTTCTCATCTGCAAAGTGTCTATGACAACCTTTTTCTTTTTTGGTTTGGCAAGATTCACTTAGCCATATTCCGATAGAGTGACTTGTATAGGCTATCCATCTGGTGTTTCCATCTCGATTTCCTCACACTCTTATTCTATTTCCTCAATCACAAGCTCCATCATTTTAACCAAATGCACCACTCTAACACGCTCCACCTCATAAAAAATCTTAATGGTTTCCATGGGAACATTATTTCTAGTGGGATCAATCTCGCCCATATTCTCCAAAGTATACTCTCCATCAAGTTCTCGCAGAGCCTCTATCAATTTTATTTCACTATTTACTTCAACTGCAAACACCCTATCGATTTCAATACTTTCCTTTTGGACCTCCTCAAATATTGGAGTGACAATTATTGTCGAGTTGTTTCTCATGCTCTCCATTTCTTCCCATTCCATATCCTCCCCAAATTCACCTATCATATTGACGCGCGGTATTCGAATGACTAATGTAATGGTCAAAGAACTCATGCTAGGTTTTTTTGCCTTTTGCATCTCGATCCTTTTCTTCACTATTGTGATGGCTTCACTCTTCAAACAGCCTATGCCACTGGGTGTGGGATACTTTACCCTTTAATGTGGGATTGACACTACTATCTCGAAATTTTACATGGACAGAATGCCCACTATAGCATTGAAAGGCGACACCAGATCAATCACCATAAACTCTACTATGCTAGTGCTCACTTTTTCGTCCTTCCTGAATTTCACGGCCAAAACTATTGTTCCTTTCACCTTTATCGTATGATTGGTAAAACCTTCTATGAAGCTATTGCATGGAGTTAGGTTTGCATCAGTATACTTCATCCTTATGAAAGCTTCATAGTAGAGAGTGTTGCGACTTTCTCCAGAATCCAGTATAATTCGCTAAACCTTCACCCTGCCTTATCCCTCATAACTCTTGCTTATTAAATGGTTGGGCTCTTGAAGCATTGAACCTCGCTAGAAACTTCCCCCAAAAATCCTTGTATCCCATGATGGATTTCGTAGGTTGCATAAAGAACCATTCAAAGGCATTAACAATCAAAGTGTTTGTTAGGGCCAGCACATGATATCCTCATCCTTTGTGAGTATCGAAATTGTCACTTCAAATCCTCCCATATGGGTTCTCGCCCGTGTACTACCATAATAGTCTGTCAAGGTTGGCATGCAAAAATTGGGATCAGGATCAGCATCCTTGATCCATCTCACAAATGACACTAAGTACGAATCCTTTCTCTCGTCAATCGCCTTCTTTCCCTCTTCTAGCTCAATAATACTCTTAGCCATTTCTTTCTTCTAGTAATCTTCATCTTTCTTACTCACCTGCTCATGTTGTCTGTGCTCTTTCTTTGATTTGGGAGATCGCTCACTATCTCGTGACTTGGTTTTTGGCTGGCTCGAAAGAATTGGCCTATAAGTTTTGTCCATCATCGAGCCCGTGTCAATTTCCTCATCGTTGTACTCATAGTAGTATGATGAATCTCGTGTGTTTGCCGGCTGATAGTATGCTTTCCTTCTCTAGCCATTATCTTCACTTATCTGGGATCTCCTCCTATCCACTCTCTCAGATCATCCTCTAACCTCTTCTTTCCTCTCATCTCGCACCTATTCGCGACGAGGCGATGGCATGTCGCATTTTCTCCTTGCTCGATCTTGAGTTATATTCGGACTATTACCTGGCCAACCTTCATGATTGTTCACTACTTCTCGACCTACGACATTTTATGGGATATACATGGGCTCTGTCCTCATCTCTACGAGTTTGTTGTTGTTAGTAAGAACTCGCAACATGAGCTCATTAATTTGTGCTCCGCTTTTGCCCTGATCCTTCCTCCGTGAGAGGCAACGGCTTTTGAAGAGCATGCCTAACTCCTCCGGCAACGTTAGTCGCCTCACGATCTATCCTTCTTTGAACTGTCGACTTAGTATGAGTGATTGCGTTGATTCATGACTTCTATGTCCATATTTGGTTGGCCTTACCACCTCGCTACGAAGATTTGGTGTTATGAGTGCAAGGTTAGCGGTTGGTATGGTTTTAGACGGAGTTCCTTTGTCTTTGACCACTTCTGGGTTTAGGATGGTGTTTTCTGGGTTTTTTAAGACTTAGAAACAAACGGAAAAGAAGCTTTAGGTCCCGACAACGGAACCAACTGATGTTGCCACAGGAAATGGCGGCAACGGGGCCCAAAGCTTTGTAGTCTACAGCTGAATACTCTGCCTTCTTCTCGGGCATAATTTGCACACAAAGAACTGTGAACTAAGTCGGGGTTGGATCTGCTATGGCCATCCGGTGAGAGAATGAGTACTTCGGCTAATACAAGAGAAAATATGGAGAGCACAAAGAAAAGATAATAGGCAGTGTACTTAAAACTTCAAATTAGGGTATGGAATGTTCTTTATATTGTACCTTGATCATGTGAGAAATATGTGACTATTGTCACGTGTTATACTAGATTGGCCTTCATGTGAGTACTAAAATTTAGTGGAGACGTTGTACTTTTTTAGCAGATTCTTATCCAGTATAACGGATTTAGTGGGTCCTCCATGTCACATGTCTAACGGTTAAAGCAACCTCCAGATTGTGCCATGTTAGAAGATGCCACCCCTAGCGACATATAAACCCTAACTCGCACTTGGGCAAAGCTCCCAAGTCACAAGGAAAGTTGTCCTCAGGCGAGATATTAGATAGGCCGACCTACTAACTTTCTTGAATATAATTCATGTCGCCACTCTAAGCCCATGCATGTTAAGTCACAAAATTCCCTTTAGCGTATAATTATTCCATGACATTTTGGTTCAAGTCCGCTTTTATATTGAACGGTATACTCATAATATGACTCAAACCTTTGGGCATGGTCACCTCACATACTATGAGATGGAGTATATAAAACGTATTTACAGTAAAAAAGAAAGAAGCTATGAGTATTATTATATAGAGTATATGACAATGCTTATGCGACATCTAAATTTTATCCTTATTCACACATATATTTTCTTTTGGTAGAATAATTAAATTGATTAATGAACAAACGCCTAAATATTAAATTGATTGAGACCCTCCAACGATCTCTACCCAAAACCCTACCTTTCATGTAGCTGAGGAGCATCTTACACATGTTTCATTTAGACCTGCCTTCAGTTTTCATTTTAAATCTCAATACCTTAATGGGTAAACGACAAATTGGGATATTGTAATATATGGTTTTTTACAATTTGTGGAATATACTACAATTTGACATCTTAATGTAACATACTTTACCATCTCATTTCATATAATGAAACGTACCCTAACGACGTTAAAAAGATAACTAAAATCTCAACAATAAAAGAAAAAATTAACACTCGTTAAATATATTTAACATTCTTTAATCTATTTAATGAGTTTGATAGTTTTTTTTCTTATCCCTTTTCCCTCACACTCCTTCCATTCACCACTCATCAGTCCTCCATCCACCACTACCAAAACACCGCCACCTCTACCAAATCACCACCGCCCTTCACCCACCACAAACAATAACAAAATTCATCGTAACCACAACCTAAATCCACCATAACCACCACCAAATTAAAAAGAAACAAAATCAAAACAAGAAATTCCAAATCAGTAAAATGAGTTCTTCATAACTAACACAAATCTATATAAAAAAAACAGCCTCTATCCTCTCAGATCTACCCCCAAATTCGAATCAATATGCCCATTTATGCCCCCAATTCGATCTCCATCGAACTAAAAGATTCAAATTCGTCTACCCATATTATACCCAAATTCGAAATGAAATACGAGTTCCAAACAGGGGCTTCTTAGAGAGAGATGTCAGCATTACATCGATCGTTAGTATCATTCAGGAGGCAAGGTTTGTACGGGAAGATATGGAGTTCATGCGAATCAAACCGTCTCGACATCAATGATAAACAAGATGAACAATCCAAGTGGTCCAGAACGGTTGGATCTCGTTTAATCAATTCGTCTTTAACAATTAGGATTTTGGGTTTGATTTCTAGCTTGATTTTTGGTTTGATTTTTGAGTTTGATTTGGATTTGATTTAGAGATTTTCGGATTTGCGTTTATAGGTTCACAATACGTGTCCATCCATGGTTTGAAATTGAAAAAAATGCATGGTAGAGATGAAATGAGAACGGAGATGAAAGTAATGTTACGTATTTAACGATTGTTATTTTTTTAACAAGTTGGTTCATTCCGTTAATGAAAATTAACGTCATCCAACTGAGTTACATTAATTGTAATGAGACTCAAAAGTACGTTACATTATTTTGTTAATTATTAGTATGTTATCTTTATTGCAAAGAGGATATAGTACTTTTCATGTTATATATATATATATATATATATATATATATATATATACATATATATATATATACATATATACATATATACATATATATATATATACATATATATATATATATATATATACATATATATATATACATATATATGTATATATATGTATATATATATGTATATATATATATATATATATATATGTATATATATATATATATATATATATATATATATATATGTATATATATATATATATATATATATATATATATATATATGTATATATATATATATACATATATATATATATATATATATATATATATATATATATATATATATATATATATATATATATATATATATATATATATATTCGTGGCCGTAGTAAATGAGTTGTGGATATTGATGTATGAACAGAACAAAGCAGACGTAGACTTGTTGAAGTAATTCAACATATTTACTAGTCAAGTGTCCGTTGATCCTAATAAAGAGCTGGGTTTTCAAAATATAAAATGATTTCAGTCAATTTTCTAAACGTACAAACAAGTAAAATTATAAATTTTACAAATTAGATTTACGCACTCTTAGTTTAGATGAAGATACTACTTTTGTCCCAATATAAATTATTAAAAGAAAATCAAATTTGCTTTCGATCAAATAAAAAAAAATTGATCATTTATTTTGGAACAGTTTGAAAATTTTTTAATCATTCATTTTGATTTTGAGACATTTATTTTGGAACATAGGAATAGGAATGGTATATGCTCTTATTCATTGTTGTGACTCACCACTTGTGTCCCCTGACACTCAATATTAACATGGAAAAATTCCTCTTTACCCACATATCTCAAATCATAACCCATCAAAACCCAGCCAAAATTTAAAAAGACAACCCCCTTTTATATTCCAAATCAAAATCCCTTTAAACCCCAATATGATATATAACGTCCAAAATTAAGTTAACAGCCGTTAACTTCCGTCTGGCCTCGAGGACTGCGCACTCCCTCCTGAATCCATCAAGGAGGCCTTTAGGTGTGTTCAAGTTGTTCTTACTCTTATTTACTCTTCATCCGGGTAGTCTCCCAACATTAATAGACCGTATGAATGTTGTTAATTCAAGAAGGGCCGTTAGGTGTTTGATAAAATGTCTAACAGAAAATATCAAAAAGTAAGCAAGAAAAATTTTCATCTGAGTGATTTGAATTTTAGCTTAATCCATTTTTTATTTATTACTTGAGGACTTCATTTTAAAATTGCCAGATCACCCCTAATTTCTTTTCATCAGTTATGTAGATCTCTGAGTTTATTTGTTGAATTTCTTTCCCCATTGTATTGTTTTCGTAAAATCCTTATCTCAGAAACTTGAATTTGTGTGTGCTTTGTGCTCTCTGTGTTTGTTTATTGAATTTCTTTACTGTTGAGGAGGGCGCTGATAAGGTGTTGCAACCGGAAGTGGGAAAGGAAGGGGATGCTTGCATTGATGAATTAGAAGGATTGAAGATCTGTGTAAAAAATGGGAAAACCAATACTTATTGATGACAATGGCAAAGTTTGAGCTCTATCGGATCATATGCATTCAAAAACATATTCTTATTGGCGGAACATTTACATAATTTCAACAGATACTTGTACAAATCGCCATTTATTACTTCAACGAAAAAGCAATTGGTATATGACCTGCCAACTTCATATACATAGTTATTAGCCCTTTAATTGGTCCTATACTAATAGATATAGGACCTACCAACATCATATACATAGTTATTAGCCCTTTAATTGGTCCTATAGCAATTGGTATAGGACTTCCCATGATCAAACTGAAATTGAAAGAAAGGAATCAATTATTATATGTGAAATCAAGGACAGTTCATATATACATGATTTTATATAATTTAGTGCAAAATAGTACATTCCCTTTATAAAATCATAGGCAAAACAAGTGGACATACAATGAAATGCATAATAGAGCAGGTCCTATATCACTTGCTATAGGACCATTAAAAGGTCTTAAAGCTTTGTATATGATGTTGTCAAGTCCTATAGCACTTCTTATAGGACCATTTAAAGTTCTTTTAGCTATGTATTTGATGCTGTCAGGTCCTATATCAGTTGCTATAGGACCATTCAAAGAGCTTATATCTGTGTATTTGATGTTGCCAGGTCCTATACCAGTTGCTATAAGACCATTCAAAGGGCTAATATCTGTGTATTTGACGTTGCCAGGTCCTATACCAGTTGCTATAGGACCATTCAAAGGGCTTATATCTGTGTATTTGATGTTGCCAGGTCCTATACCAGTTGCTATAGGACCATTCAAAGGGCTTATATCTGTGTATTTGATGTTTCCAGGTCCTATACCATTGCTATAAGACCAATTAAAGGCTTTATATCTGTGTATATGATGTTGACAGGTCCCATACCATTTGCCACATTGTTATTCACAAAAAAACAATAAATCAAGTGTCTTATTGCTTTGTATATGATGTTGTCAGGTCCTATACCAATTGCTATAGGTCCAATTAAGTGGCTTATAGCTTTGTATATGATATTGACATGTCCTATACCAATTGCTATGGGACCATTCAAAGGTCTTATTGCTTTGTATATGATGTTGACAGATCCTATACCAGTTTCTATAGGACCAATTAAAGGGCTTATAGCTTTTTATATGATATTGACAGGTACTATACCAATTGCTATAGGACCATTCAAAGGTCTTATAGCTTTGTATATGATATTGACAGATCCTATAACAATTGCTATAGGACCAATTAAAGGGCTTATAGCTTTGTATATGATGATGGCAGGTCCTATACCCATTACTATAGGAACAATTAAAGGGCTTATAGCTTTGTATATGATGTTGCCAGGTCCTATAATAATTGCTATAGGACCAATTATAGGGCTTATAGCTTTGAATGGTCATATAGCAAGTGATATAGGACCTGCAACTTGATTTACAAAGACGGGTCGAGATGAGTAACAAAGAAAGTGATGAAAAGTAAATAAAATTGAGACGGAACGAACATCAATTATTCATCAAAAAAATCAAAAATTCTAAGTAAAAAAGTCCTGAATGGAGAAATCAATCTCGTCAAAGTTGATTTAATTTCACAAGATAGCATCAAAGTTTCAACACAACCCACAAAAAAATGAACACAAAAAAAAAAAAAAAAAAAAAAAAAAAAAAAAAAAAAAAAACAGCCCTTCTGGACACTTTCATCATTTCAAACATGTTTTACAATATGATCATGCAATACCAACAAGCGATGGCATTAAGAAATACCCTCAACATCTTGCAGAAACCAAATTCAAACCCTTTTAACACAATCACACAAATCCATGTGAGCCAGCAACTTTGAGAAATCAAAATCAATTGGGTGGGTCAATTGGTATGGCATGAGACTACGTTACTTAAACCGAGAAATTCGCTCTAGAAGTTCTAGAGGACAACGGCGGCGATCCAATCAAACCGGTAGAAACGGCGTCTTCTTCATCGAGAAACAGCCCTTCTGGATTTCTGAAAACTCCATGAACGGAAGCGATCAGAAGTGACGTAGCTGAAGACTTGATAAAGATTAATCACAGAATTTCGCTCGAGAAATTCAGCGATCAACCATCAATTTTCGCTCGAGAAAACTGAAGAGTAAACACTCAAATTTTATTAATCAACAACTGAAATTCGGAATTACAATTAACCCTATTTTTATAGTGACCCTAGGACTTGAAAAACAAGTCAAAAACTTCCCAAAATAACCCTAGTCTATATAGTAACCTAATCAATCAATAAAACCTTAAAATAAAGTCCTAATATACTTCTAATACCAAAAATATTACCTATTTAAAACAAATTCCGAAAATAATAAAATAATAACAAATAAACATAGTAAAAATCAAATCCTAACTTGTCATAATAATTTCCCTTCATCATTCTCCCCTGCTTGAAGAAAATTCGTCCTCGAATTTTAAGTTTTGCTTGAATTGAAGCACTTTGAACTATTTGACGGACTTTAAATTTAGTTACACTCGCCATGATATCCATCCAGTCTGTCCATCCATTCATGAGAAAGTTCTCAATAATCATCTTTTTGAAGAACCAAGAATCTGAAACATTAGAACTATCAACATTGAAAGGATCTTCGTAAGGATGACCAATGTCAAACTTCCACATCAATTTATCTTGTGAAGATTCATCGCCAATCATTGGTACACCCATATGATGAGATGTTGGTAATTGACAGATTTTACAATTACATTCATCATAAATAGGTAGTTTTGACCAATCGATGGAAAGTTCGGTAGTCGCCGATTCGACGAAAGGCCACGAAATATCACCACCGCCAGAATCTACCGCCCAGTCTCGTTGTCCGTCATTGCCACCAGGTCTAGGTTGATTCCTCCGAGCCTGTTGATTGAACAAGTCGGTCATCCAGGCCGTTAACTGTTCCATCAACAACTCCATACGTTGATCTACGATGGATCCAATGTGTTCCTCCAGAACCGCCTCATCACGCTCGTAGATCGCTTTCACAGTTTGTCTCTTCTGCCCCCGAACCATTCTTCCTGAATCGAACGAAAGGGCTCTGATACCAACTGATGTAGCGGAAGACTTGATAAAGATTAATCACAGAATTTCGCTCGAGAAATTCAGCGATCAACCATCAATTTTCGCTCGAGAAAACTGAAGAGTAAACACTCAAATTTTATTAATCAACAACTGAAATTCGGAATTACAATTAACCCTATTTTTATAGTGACCCTAGGACTTGAAAAACAAGTCAAAAACTTCCCAAAATAACCCTAGTCTATATAGTAACCTAATCAATCAATAAAACCTTAAAATAAAGTCCTAATATACTTCTAATACCTAAAATATTACCTATTTAAAACAAATTCCGAAAATAAAAAAATAATAACAAATAAACATAGTAAAAATCAAATCCTAACTTGTCATAATAATTTCCCTTCATCAAGAAGCCAGATCGAGAATCCAACCAGCGAATGATTGCCGTCGATGGAGTGAGAGAGGAGATGCGAGGGAGAAGGCCGAAGGGGGAGGAATAGGGCGTCGAGCGTAGAATGACGGGATTTGAATAGGGGGTTAAACATTCTCTTAACAGCGCTTATGGTCCGTTAAGGTTGGGGTTTAATGGGATTTTCATCTCAAATGGATTAAAATGGCTTATTAATCTGGACTATGGATTTAAGAGTCATTGACTTTATTAACATTTCTCTGTAGGCAAAGATATGAAATCTTTACTTAAAGATGAGTAAGGGCAGAGACAGCAGAAATTCACTCTGCCCTAACTCCGGTCTGTTTTTTATGTGTTTTCCCAAATAAACATAAACCCATGTAAAAAAAAGTTAATTTTTTTTTTACATAACAACTGAAAATATGATTTGTGATTAATTTTATGGTCCCCAAGTGACTGATGAAAGTTGTCAACGAGTCTAAAGCTCTTGTTGATGTTGCCCTTGAACTCCCCCAAACCCCTCTATTTATTACTTCAATTCCCTCTTCTTTTCTTTACAACTCCATTCACAAACCTTCCTGATCACCCTTTTTCTTGAATTGTTAGTACCACATTTTCTTCACCTTTTTCATGTTCAAATTAGCCAGCAAGTAAAATTTCAAGAAAAAACAAAACTTTTTTTTCTTGAATTATGCAGAAAAGCGAAATGGCTTTCGAAATCGGGATTTCGGTAATGGTTTTACTCTCGGTGGTTTCATCTGTTAATGGGTATTATACTGGTTGGAGTAATGCTCATGCTACCTTCTATGGTGGTGGTGATGCTTCTGGCACCATGGGTATATATATATATATGTTCTCAATCTTTTTTGTGTACATAAAATTCTTTTTCCTTCATTAAATTTATTTTTGGTGAGTATGATTTTATGTTAATATTTTTGTAGGAGGGGCGTGTGGATATGGGAATTTGTATAGCCAAGGATATGGGACGAATACAGCTGCATTGAGCACAGCAATGTTCAACAATGGGCTGAGCTGTGGAGCTTGCTTTCAGCTTATGTGTGTCAATGATCCACAATGGTGTCTTCCAGGCATCATTACAGTTACAGCCACCAACTTCTGCCCACCAGGAGGGTGGTGTGACCCTCCCAACAGCCACTTTGACCTCTCTCAGCCTGTTTTCCTTCATATTGCCCAATACAGAGCTGGAGTTGTTCCTGTTGCTTACCGAAGGTACTTTTACTTTAATACTTTTAACCAATCCCCTCTTTCTTTTACAATTCTCATTGCCAAAAGCATAGTACAACCTCTTAATCATGAGGTACAATCATGATGGATATGGGCCAGTCCATTGCAATAAACGACTTAGAATAGATCTCATTCAAATGGATGACCCTACCGGTGAAAGTAGGACGAAAAGACAATAATACCCTTAATATAAAATTCAACGGTCTGCTACATAGGACTTCACTAGCCCCAAATTTCAACCATGATGCCATAAGGTATAAACTATTGGAAAGGACAAATTTACCTCAACACATGTTTATTTTTGTTAATTTATGTAGGGTACCTTGTAGGAGAAGTGGAGGCATAAGGTTCACAATCAATGGACACTCATACTTCAATCTAGTCCTCATTACAAATGTAGGAGGCGCAGGTGATGTGAACTCAGTGTACATAAAGGGGTCAAGAACTGGGTGGCAACCAATGTCAAGGAATTGGGGCCAAAACTGGCAAAGTAACAGCTACTTAAATGGACAAGCCCTTTCTTTTAAGGTCACCACTAGTGATGGTCGCAGCGTTGTGTCCTATAACGCTGCGCCTTCCAATTGGAACTTTGGGCAGACATATACAGGAGGCCAATTTCGCTAGGAAAAGATAATACTTGAATCAACACCAGCGAGTCCTACTCCTCCGCCCAATATATTATATGATCATAGATTCAAATATCAACTACTCGATCCCTACGTCCCAAAATAAATGTTAAAATTTTGTTTTTAATACAATAAATTTTGACATTCATTTTGAGACAATGGTGGTGGAAAAATACTCTCAATTGATTTTTGATCGTCAACTTTGACTAAATGTTAATGTCAATTTAATCATTCTATTGAAAAATTAAAAATTGTAATTGATAATTCATTAAGTGATTCATCAATAACAATTTTTAAAATTTTATTGCAGTGATTAAACTAATATTAATATTTGGTCAAAATTTTCTTGTATTGATCATCAAAAATAAAATGAGACTATCTTTCCGAAGCAGATGGACGGAGGAAAGTATTAAATATGAGTGCATTTGGGTTTTATTTTACGCTGTTTGAAATGGTCACTATATAGTTATAAATGGTTTTATATGTTAATGTGAAGATGATTGATTGTATTTTGTAAACTTGCCCAATTCAACCTAATTTTATTGGGGTCGAGAGAGAGAGAGAGAAAGAGAGTAAGGGAAGTGATGTTAATGAAGAATTTTCTATAGATAGTAATATATGTTTGTTGGATGAGTTTGGATTTGCCAAATACTCTCTTTGTCCCTTAAAAGAAAATTAAGTTCAAATAAAATATTTATTTAATCTTTGTTCCTAAATGTTTTTCTATCAAAAAAATTTCACTATCATTTTATCATCACAAAACTAAATATTTAGAAAATAAATAACTAAAATAATATTTATTTATCTTTGTCAATAAAATATAAAAAAAGGCACATTTCTGTGCTTCTTAAAATAGATTATGAATATTCATTTAATAAAAGGGAGAAAGTACTTTAATTTAAACAAACGTACAAACATATTTTATTAACCGATTCAAATAACAATGAGTTGGCTATACATAAACACCGGATGCTCAACCCAAATAGTGCGGCTTGCAAACGTAAAAGAATCCTAAGAAATAACATTGGCCGAAATATTGTCTAGCCAATCAACTAAACATACCGGAACATTATTATAAACATGAAGTACAACTCGATATATTCAATGGAGACTGCCTAATTTAGTTAAAAATCTCTCATTAAAAATCACACCATCATAGACTGCCTTCATGATCACACTCTCGCGAGACTTCCTTCGAAACAAAAATCGGATACATTGTTGTTCGGAGAAGAATCAACCAAATCAAATTATCGTATAAGTCGTATGCTAGATTGAGATCAGGCAACACAAAAGCAATATATAAAGCCCTCAATAAATGAGGGAAGAAAAAAGCCTCCAACAAATGAGGAAAACTAAAAGCCCTTAACAAAGAACGGAAATCGAAAGCTCTCACAAACAAAGAGAAAACTAAACTACAAAATAGAAACAATATAATTAGAAAATTACAAATTACAAAAGAAAAATAATTGAGATTATCAAACAATCTATATTTATATGTATCTAAAGTAATATAACAAGAGCACAGTCTTGGAGCCAAAAATCAGGGGCATTTTAGTAATTTCATGCGGTGGCAAAAAGGCAATTAACAAGGCGGACGAGCCACGTGTTAAGCTTGGGTTGGGCGCGTGCGGTACACGCGCCGACAAAGGCGCGTGACCGCGTAACCTTTCTTTTTTTTTTTTTAAAAGCCTCGCCACGTGTCGCACTATGATTGGGTGGTTTATTTTCAGAATTTTTTTTTCATCCCATTTTTTCGACCTCAATTATTTTATAAAAAAAAAAAATTTGAAAAAAAAAATTATACCAAAATTCATAATTTTTTTTCCTCTTTAATTAGAGACTAATTTCATTTAATTTGGACAAAAAAAAAATTCACTATTTTTTAAATATAAATTTCTTAATTACCCTTTCTTAATTTTTCTTTTTTATTTTTCAATATCTTTTTTGTGCAAATTAATTAAGTGTGAAGTATATATTTTTATTATAAATGATGATAATAATAATAATAATTTTACTTTTTAAATATAAATTAATGTTTGTAATGTTATTTCTTTCGTTCAAAATTTTACATTAATTTTTTAAACATATTAATTAATATTTTATAAAATATTCCTTGGGACGAATATATTAATTTATATTTTTACCCGAAGTAGTATTATTTTGTAAAAATTAATGTTTATAATGTTCGTGTCTTCGTGTCATAAAATAAATATTAATTTTTGAGACAAGTAAATTCATTGAGGCAAAGGAAGAATTTTTTTTTTTTTGATATGGAAAGTTGTATTAATTAGGGGATGAAAATAATATTCATTTTTGAATTGAAGGAATTGTTTTCTCTTAAAAAGTATAAATTTTTTATATGTCCAAAGAAAAATTAACATTAGATAAATAATTACTGTATACATATACAGTAGACTGTATATGTATACAGTAGCTAAGTATCTACTGTAAACAAGTGTATACAAGTGGTTCTCACGGTTCTCATTTTGTTATGTTTTTCATTTGAGCACCTACCTATATATATATATATATATATATATATATATATATATATATATATATATATATATATATATATATATATATATATCATAAAATAATTTTCATATTTATTATTATTATTTTAATTAAGTTTGAGTGTGTTGACTTTGTCAACTGTTTGGTCGTGCCGGACCGGGATTTTCATGTTCGGGCCGCATTAGTCCACTGGCCTACCGGGCCGGGCCAAGGATGAGAGTTGCAGCGCTCAAGTCTTTTTGAAAACTAAAATAACTAAATATTACTTTCAACTCAAAATAAATCACCAAAAATTAATATTACTTTCATCTCAAAATAAATCACCAAAACATAATACTACTTTTTTTCCCAAAAAATTGCTTTATTATGTGCTTTAACTATAAGGGAAAATATATTTTTCGTCTCAAGTAACAAAAATTTTTTATGTTGCGAAATCAAATTGCTTTTTTGGGCCCAATTCTAGAAAAACATTGTTAGTATGTACTTCAACTTTATATTGCCATATTTAAAGAATTTTGTAAGTTATAAACGGGTTGATAAAATTTTTGAATCCCTCCTAAACCCGCAATGATCCGCGTCTAATGAAAAGAGTTTGAAAATATTTTCTTTTAAATCTGGTGTGATTGGGGTGGATTTGAGATAAGCTCTAACCGTCTCATTTAACCCGAACCCGCATAGGATTCATCATTATTTAGAATAAATTTTAAATTTTGCTAATATTTGTATATTATTATATACTTCTTTCTTTATAGTTTATTGTATTTTTTTATTTTTCTATGTCATATTATTAATCTCTACATTTATAAGGAATTAAAGGAAAAAAATAGCATTATATAATAGAAATATTAAATAAATATGTAAAAATCAAACGGGGATGAAGAAGTTGAATACGGTTCAAGAACAAAATAAGTTCTCAAAAATCAAAATTGATGATACTTGAAAATTTCATTTCATGTAATTTGTTTGTTTGGAGAATCACTATAATCAAGAGTTCTGAATTGCAGTGGAAGAGAAAGATGTGGAGACTTATAACTAGATTGATTACGCTTTCCCAATCGTTGGCGAACCTAAGTGATACTGTGTGCAAATTACGCACATATCACGTTCAATACACAAAAAATATGTTTTACATGAAAAATATGCGTTCAATTTCATAGCATTGAAAAATGGCTGTCAAATGTGATTATTATTGAATATAACCGGAATTTACGTATAAAACGCGCTTCGTACAAACTACCTATTCCTTAAATATATATTTCTTTTAGTGACGTTCAATGTGATATTTGTACTAATAATATAGTTTAAAAAAAGGTGTTTTACAATGTACACAAACATTTCTATTTTCTATTATATTTGTATGAATTTTCATCAATATGTGTTAATAGCTATCCGTGCATCGCACGGGTGTACTGCTAGTATATATAAAGGCACAAGTGAAATATAGTGCTAACTTTCCCCTCTAAAACATATATGATTTTAGAACATTGTTTGTTCTTTTAATTTATTGACATGTTCAAATTTCAAGACTCTAATAATATAAGTAGTGATTATCAATGTTCTAAAAAGTGCTAGGCGGATGCTAGGCGGCGGAGTCGGGCCTAGCGCCTAGGCGAGGACTAGTCAAGATTTGTCGGGATTAGTCCTAGGCGGGGCTTAGAACTAGACGTTGGAGAGGGACCTAGCGCCTAGGCGGGACCTAGGCGCCCTTAGGCGGGGTCTTTAAGAACACTGGTGATTATAGGCTACTAGACTTTAATTATCAACACTAAGGCTCCGTTTGTTTCGACGTAAAATATTTTCCGAAAAACGTTTTTTCCATTTTTCGAAAAACAACCAAACAGCGGAAAACGAGTTATTTTCCGAAAAACATTTTCCGGAGGCTCAGCCAAACGGCGTAAAAGGAGTTATTTTACGGAAAACATTTTCCGGAAAATGTTTTACGGTGAAACAAACGGAGCCTATTTACCAACTAACTCAATTTTTAATGCTACTATTTTATTAAAAAAATGTGTTTCAACTACTGTATATGTTATCAATACGATCTATATTATATAAAATAACAACTTTTTCATATAAAGATTTCTTTTATCATTTTAAATAAGTAATAATTATTTGAAAAAAAATACATCATGCAACTATAAAGCAAAATATGAAAATATAAATTGACAAAAATCATTTATGAACACAATATAGAACAAAAAGGTTATTTATTTTAGAAAAAAATGTCATTTATTTTGGGACGGAGACAGTAGTAATAATTTTTTTTTTCATAAAGCGGATAATTTATCGACTCTCCACGTTTCTCTCTCCTATGATACAACCCTCTTTTTATGCGAGTATATATATATATATATATATGGTTTTTAGTTTTTTTTTTTTTTTTTTTTCGAAGTCATATTTTTTCTACTTAAAAAAAAGTCATTTCTTCTATCGTGCTCTTTTATTTTGTAATATTAATTCATTAACATTAGCGTCAATTTATGAAAAAAATTTATCTTTAAGTTATTATTTTTATCTTCGTCTATAATTTGTAAATAGATAATTACTTAAAATCTTAACTTTCGTTAAAATAGTTTTTAGCCCGTTCGTTTAATGCACAGGTGTAATGCTAGTTGTCTTTAATCACAAAGATTAGAGCGTAAATCAATTAAAAAAAATGTTAAGGGGGCGTTTGGTTGGTGGTAAAGTGAGGGAATGGAATGTCCAATTTCATTCTCCCAGATCCTTTGGCATGTTTAGTTGAAGGTTTTTTAACATCTTCATTCAGTTGGAATGGCCAATTTCATCCATGGAAGGAATTTGCCATTCCCTCCATATATGGGAGGAATGGTCAATTTCTTTGGCAATGGAATTCAAAAAAATTTTTTTGACCAAAATACCCCTAAACCCAAACCACAACTACCCCCTACCCACCCCCACCCAACCCCTGCCCTACCCGACCCGACCCGACCCCCCAACCTCCCCACCCCTATGAATTTTTTTTTAAAAGACCCCTACCTACCCCCCCCATCCAGCCCCTGCCCTACCCCCCCCCCCACCCCACGATTTTTTTTTAAAGACCCCTGCCTACCCCCCCCCCCACCACCCCCACAATTTTTTTTTTTTTTTTTAAAAAAGACCCTGCCTATCCCCCCCACACATCCAAAGCCCTGCCCTACCCCCCCCCCCCCCACTCCCCGCCCCCACCCCCAGGATTTTTTTTTAAAAGACCCCGCCTACCCCCCCCCATCCACTCCCTTGCCCTAACCCCCCACAAGAAAAAAATATTTTTTTACTCATTTTGCATATCCCCTACCTACCCCACCCCCCCCCCCCTTCCCCACGAAAAAATATATTTTTTTACTCATTTTGCATACCCCCTACCTACCCCACCCCACCCTTCTCCCCCCACGAAAAAAAAAATATTTTTTACTCATTTTGCATATCCCTACCTATCCCACCCCTCCCCCACCCCCCACGAAAAAAATTTTTTTACTCATTTTGCATACCCCCTTCCTACCCCACCCACTCCTTTCCCCCACAAAAAAAATATTTTTTTTAAATAAAAGGGTAAATTGGACATTTTATTTGCTTTTATTCCATTCCTATAATTTGTATTTTAAAATCAAACATGATTTACCAAGGAATTGAATGACAATTTCATTCCATTTTGTGCCAACCAAACGGAGGGGTTTGACCAATTTTTTTCCATTCCAATTCTTTCAGGAATTCAATTCCATTGACCATTCCATTCCTTTACTTTTTTTCCATCGAATTAAACGGCCCCTAAAAGAATTTGATGAATTAATAGAGAGAAGGAAGAAGATTTTCGGTTTTTACAAGAAGAGAGAGAGAGAGAGAGAGAGAGAGAGAGAGAGAGAGAGAGAGAGAGAATATTCAAAATATTATGTGTGTGTTTTTGGGAGAAAGTACTTTTTATATATAGGAAAAAAAGTAAACGGTATTGTGAACTACTCCCTCCGTCCCAGATCAAGGGTTCTAGGGTAGGGGAGTATTTCACGGTTTTTAAGAAAATTTTAAAAAAAGGAATAAAAATTGAAAGAGGGTAAAAGATTAGAGGAGAGAGAATGTAAAAGTTAAAAATATTTAATAGGAGATAGAATGAGTGAGAGAAATAGTAAGTTAATGAATGATTTTTTTGTAGGAGAGAGAATGAGTGGGAGGAATAGTAAGTTAATGATTGGTTTTTTTTGTAAATATGTTAAAATTATAAGAGTATAATGAATGTTTTTTTCGTAAATATATAAACATTATGAGAGTATAAATGTCTGAAACACTGTTCACATATTTCCATTTATGGAATGAGACTCTTGATCTGGGACAGACCAGAAGGAAAAGTAGGACTCTTGGTTTGGGACGGAGGGAGTATTTCTCATTGGCTATATTATTGGCAAGTTCGACAACGAGTTAATGAAATAACCTGAAATTACCAAACACATTAATGAGAGGATTATTAATTTCTCATAATTAATATTGATGACGAAGGAAACGATACACATCAGCTTTAATTCATCAATAGGTTGATCTTCAACAACTATAACCTAAAACCACGAACAAACAACTAGCCGGGTTGGTTTCCGGCTAACACCCTCCGGCGTGATAATTAGATGTGGTGTTATGAGTTTGTATGAAACTGTATGAAAAATAATGTAATCTCAAAATATACAATAAAATATTATCTTTTTACATTGAATATAGTCTGGTATATATAGCAGTGGCGTAGGATCGTAATGAATCCCTCAAATCGTGGAGACAATGCAGGCGTAACGATCTCCGCGATTGTAATAGACGATTACAGAATGAATAGTAGATAGACGCAGGTTTCAAGTTCGCTTGATTATTTGAGGTCGAACTGACTTTGTGTATTGGCCAGGTGGATATTTTTCAAGTTGATGATCGTATGTCGTACGAAGCTAGGTCGGAACCAAGGATGGTCAGACAATGATCTAGGTCGACTGATCTTTATTATTGGGCCGAGTTGTAGCAAAGGAATTGGCCCATTCAATAGAAGTGCCTTTGTGATATCTGAAATGGTGGGCTTCGTTAGTTGGGTCTGGCCCGTCACTTTTATTCCGTTCAGTGGCCCCCAACTTCCTGAGTTAACTTTGTCGACTGGAAGTTATGGAAAGTTTACGTGATGACTTGCTTTGCTCGCTGTTGGAGGTCGACTGGGTAGACGTAGGTCGCTCTCGACGATTGACTTTTTGCTATTGGATACGCTGTTTAATGCGCCATAATTCTTGTAATAATGGTACGGTTCTGACGATTGGACATCTGCCTAGGGAACCGCTGCGGGGCATTAACTCTTACAAAGTACGGTTATGTTCCCCACCCTTTCCAATTCAGGTAAGGATTTGGAAACATATATAAGGAAGGATTCCTTTCCTTTTAAAACTTTACAATCTTCAAGCTCTCAAACCCAGCAAGAACAAATAGCAATGAACGTGATTTTCTGGTGCAATCCGTCTTCCCGTTTCACCGTTGTGCTTCGTTCTTCCCTAATTTAACAATGTACCCTTCAATATCTCTTCATTAGGTTTATTTTTAAGCTTTCCCCATTATTCCGCCATGGTTAGAACCTTTGGCTTCGAGCTAGGTGTTAGGTATGTGTATAACTCCATAAACCTTAGAATTTATAAAGGCTAGAGGGTCCATGGAGATAATTGACCAGAGAGGAGTGCATTACCATTCTAGATAGGTGGAGCTTGTTCTATGGGGAGGTAGGGTTTTCAGCTGGTAAGGGTATGGGGGATTTGTAAGCGGATGATCCACGGATTATCGTTTCCGTCTCTTCAATAAATTAATAGACCATCTAATAGTTTTTTTACATCAAGTCCAACAAACCTCCCTTTCTTAGAGAGATATTAGCATTCCCAGGGGAATCTAGGTCGCCCTTAGGTAGCTCGGAACATACTTCTAATTCCCCTGTTTTTGTGTTTTCTATATATATTGCAGCTCAGCAAACCTCTTGTTCTTCATCGTCGAGCTCCTCTTCTGGAAACATTGTGGACATGTTTTGCTCGACAGTTATTCCAGGTCGCAACGAGAGGGGATACGTGGCCCCCAGACCGGCCATAGGGAGAAAGAATGCAGAGTCACGGATCAACGTCCTCCATGACTTCTTTGAGGTCCCTCGTGACGACTTCCACCTTACCCACTTCACGGAGAGGCAAAGGAAGGCCCAGTCTTGGATGCACTGGGGCCTGAACTCGGTTAGGGTAGCTTTCTATTATGGCCAGTTTGAGGTCGGGCTACTGTAAGTACCCCAATCCGGACCGCTCTCCATTCGAGCATACGGAAAATATCAAGGGCGAACTTCCAGAGGTCATAACTTCTTCATACGGACTCTGAGTGAGACGTGCCATATATGGTTGGAAAGCTCTCGACGAGTACTATCCAAACAAGGATGTCCGTATGGATATATTTGCATGCAAGATGTGTCCGTACGGATATGTTTGTCAATACGCCAAAATCATTGCAAAATCTCCACAAAGTCCACAATATTCCCAGAAATTCAGGAAAATCAAAAAATTGTAATTGCATACATGTCTGTAAGGACACTTTTGCAATTTTTTGAGTCCTATAAATAGAGGGATCCCATTCTCATTTCAAGCACACCTCAACCTTCTCTTATCTCCCCCCAAGCCTTCAGGCACAATTCTAAGTCGTTTCGGCCTCTTCCGATCCTTCCCAAGGCCTCCCAATCCATCCTGAGGTGCTCCCGAGCCATCCCGAGGTGCTCCCGATCCATCCCGAGGTGCTTCGAAGCCCTCCCGAGCCGATCCCGGTCCGTCCCGATCGACCTCTCGACGTCCCACAAACCCTATTCATCCCAAAAAAAACTCCAAACACCCAAACGGCTCAAATCGGTTCAAACTCGTGAGTCCAAATGAGTGTGAACGAGTGCTAATTAGGGGAGGTTCTGCCCGAGTGAGTGCAGAATTTCTCTCCTCTTTAGAAACCTCGAGTGTGATACTGAGAGTTAATTAGGGAGATTTTGCCATTAGTGAGGGCAAAACATCTCTCCTCTTTAAACATCCTCAACCAAACACATTCCTTCTACAAACCCTAGGAAGATAGAACCCAACCAACATTGGTGAGTTCCCCTTTCGCTCATTTAAATACTGCTTTAAATTCAATCTTTAAATACATTACTGCTTTAAATTTACTGCTTACAATGTAGTCAATATTTACTATTCACGCAGACCCAAACCGTACAAACGATCCTACAAGACCTTTCATTGTAATATGGAGGTCTGAGGGTGATAGCGGTTTGTTAATATTCTCGCACTATCTTTCAATTATTTAATTAATGCATTTTATTTAAAAGTGCGCACACACACAACATTTAAAGAAAAGGGTACCGAAAGACTCGTGTATACGAGGCGACTCGGGTGAGCTCAAAATATCTCTTCCCGAGGCGTAACCTGACCTCCGAACCCAAAATCTCATCACACAACAAAACAAACAGAACGGCATTTTCTCAATATTTTGGGCATAATCAAAACGGCATGGCGACTATACAAAACGAAAGGCAGCAACTTCCTCCCAACGCAAGATGTCATCCGCGCGCCGGATCGGGTAATTTCAGCTACGACTTCTTCTTGACCCCTTTATTTGCGATTTCTTGGAGTGTGGCCGTTGTCCCTATGCAGTTGGGCGCCAATACCGTGAGGGTGTTGGTTTGCTTTGCCATAGTGATCAGATTTGTGGGGTATGAGCCCTGTATGCACGCCTTTAGAAGGTTCTTCAAGGTAGTAATGAATGAGAAGACCTTTGGAATTAGTACCCCGGCCAAATCTAAGGCCCCCAAATTGTTCACCAACTTGCCCGATAAGGTTTCATGGTGGAATAGCCACATGATCCTTGTGGATAGTAGAAAGGGTTGGGAGTTCCCTTTGACTGAGGCTGATACACCCTCCATTAAAGAGGAGGATTATTGGGTCCCAAAGTGGAGCATGGAGCTCACTCCTAGGTTGACACTGGTGGCTTGGAGGAGCACCATAAGTTGGGCCACCCTTGGGTCGAATAAGGATTTCTTCATTCAGGCTAGAATGATGTTGGGAGGAGATGGGGAGGTAGCCTCTTTGGTGCCAATCATCCATAGCCTTAGGTACCCAGATTGGATGATACACGAGAGCGAGAGGTTTGAATCCCAATGCCACTTCTGTAAAAAGAAGTCGTGCCACTGTAGAGGCCTATCCCACTATGGCGGTTAAGTTCTTTTACATTTCTCTATAATCTTCTATCATTTTGCTCGCATACTCTTTTGCTAACTGTTTTCCTTTGGTCGTGCAGTTCTTACTCCCAAGCAAGAAGCAAATATGAACCGCATTGTTGATCTTAGTGATAGAAGGAGGAAAAATAAGGCACATGGAGCTGCCAATGCTAGGGTCAGCCAGGAGAAGGAGGCCATGGATAGGAATGCCTAGCTTCCCAGAGCATGTGTGAGGATGATCCCCGTAGATGGATATGGGACAGTGGAGTCAATTGAGTAATGTCATTGGGGGAGAAGGGGAGGTTAACATGTCGATCGAGCTAAAGTCGAGCTCCGAGCCTAGGCATGAGTCAGCTGGGGCAGACCCCCAAAATATTGTGGACTTGGAGCTCAATACTGACAAGCCAAAAGAGGTTGAAACTGACCTCCCTCTCAGCCGACTAAGGAAGAGATCGGCGGGCCATGGTGGATCCTAGCATCGAGGTGCCAGTTGAAAAATTGGCTGAGTGGGCCCATGCTGAAAGGTATGATGAGGCAACTCGAGCGGGTCACTCCCTTGTTCCTTTTAATGCTAATGATCTGGCAGTCATTGCCCAACAAGATGCAGAGGACGGGCTAGAGCCCTAGGTAGCCCCTCCCATCGAGTAAAGGAACAACAATGCCATTCTCCATGAGCTCGCGGAGGCTGATGAAGCTGAAGAGGAGGATGAAGAGGTCACCCAAGACCATGTTTTTAGGAGGCTGAGCAAAGAGACTAGCAGCAGCAAAAGCAACCAACTCACGATCAAGAAGATTGATATTTTGTTTATAATTTAGTTTTGTAATGAACAAGTCCCAAACAATTTCACTTTACTATCTTTAGTAGTCAATGCCTTAGCCCGATATGGGAGGCATTTTAACTTATAACATTTGTATCTTGAATTTGGGCAAGTCCTGGCCCGCTTTTGGGGGACTTGCTACTTTAATGCTAGTTGACTTTTGTACCATTTTGCCTTGATCCATATTTTTGTCTTTTTTGTCGAACTAGGTTGACATAGGACGTTAGTCAAGACTGTTTAAGGAATGAGACGAACATAAGTATTCTGTTGAACTTGTTTAAGAATGAGGTTGACTTAGGACTTTAGTCGAGTCTGTTTAAGGAACGAGGCTGACATAAGTCTTCAGACGAAATACTTTAAGAACGAGGTTGACTTAGGACTTTAGTCGAACTTGTTTAATATTTTGAGATCGACTAAGAGTCGGACCTGAATTTAATCACATTGCGATCATAACACAGTTGGTGGATAGAACTTTTCGGGGGTGACCCCTTTTTATTGATGAAGTAGATCGTTACATAGAGAGTTCAATCAGAAATAATATCTAAATAAGTGGCTAGCTTGCCAAGGATGCTTCAGTTCGTCACCACCTAGATGGCTGATCATGTAGGTCCATTCCTTAACAATTCTGGTGACGATATAGGGTTCTTCCCAGTTCGGAGATAACTTATTTTGTTCAGCTTTCCTTCCAGTCACCTCGATCTTCCGTAGGACGTAGTCCCCAATATTGAACGACCTATTCTTGACCTTTTTATCGTGATAACCCTTAGTTTTCTTCTTGTAGTTGACCATTCTAAACTGAGCAGTCATCCGTTTCTCATTCAAAAGGTCCAAGTCGAACAATTTGTTGGAGTCATTCTGTGTTTGGTCAAATAAAGCTACCCTTGATGTAGGAATTCCTAGATCGGCGGGCACCATGGCTTCTGACCCAAATGTAAGAGCAAATGGGGTTTCCCCTGTAGGCCCCTGGGTGGTTGTGCGGACTGCCCAAACAGCAAGGGGCAGTTCGTCCAACCATCTGCCAGCTCGACCAATTATGCCCTTACTTAGTGCTGTCAGTACTAATTTGTTTGTTTCCTCTGCTTGCTCGTTACCTTGTGGATAAGCGACTGACGAATTCCAGTGTTTAACCTCTTCATCCCTGTTTCAAAATTAGTTGAAAACTGTAGGCCGTTGTCCGAAACAATTGAATGTGGCACCCCAATGCGGCACCAAATATAATCGTGGATGAAGTTGATGGCGTTTTCCTCTGTTATCTTAGCCAAAGGTTTTGCCTCGATCCACTTGGTGAAGTAATCAATAGCCACAATCACATACTTCCTCACATCTCTCCTATTTCTGTCAAGTTCACCAACAACCATGGTCCTCTTTCTCTTCTATAAACCCTCAGATTGCCCTTGTGGTATCCGTAAAGGAATCGAGGGGAATGGTCCCAAGAACGAGCCATTTCTAAAGGGGAATGAAGGGGCAAGAAGATTCAAGAATCAAATGCACAAAAGTTCAAGAAAAAAGCTTTAAGGGTCGACAATGGCGGTTTTTGAAACCCAAATACCTACCAAAACCCTAGAAAGTACAAATCAAACATAGAAATCGTTATGGGAGAAGGAGATATACCTGTAGCTGTGGAGAATGAGCGAAATCGAACGGAAAGGTAACCGTCGCCGGTGATTCTGGGCAACTCGCAAAAGCTTCAAGAACAAGAAGGTTTTCTCTCCTGGTATTCGCTTTCAAAGAATCAAGACTGGTAAAAGATTAAATTGAAAAGTGTTTTCGATTATATACTCCCTTAACCGGGTTAAACCCGAAGGCAAAGAGTGCTAACATGTATGGTACCCCAAAAATTAAATGCGTGTGGCGGTTTCCAAGGCATGTCAGAACTCCGTGGGACGCGCCCATCATGGCACCATCAACCCGGCAAATAATGAAACGACACATACATGAAGCGACACCGACACGTGGCAACCTATTCGTATTCTCATAAAGCCGAGGACGAGATGACTTTCTCCTCGGCCTAAGCCGAGCTAGAAAGTCTAGGGCCACTGAACAGTATAAACCGAGATATGAACATGGGCTTGTCCGGGTCAGACCCAAGTGGATTGGGCCCTAAACATAATCCATCTCAAGTTACGACATGGGCTTCTCGTACCTATCATCTCGGCATCAACAAGGCCGACCAAAGTTTACCAAGGCCCAGCAAGCACATAAATGCCCCAACTATAAGGGCCAAGGTGCCTTCCTCGGCCTTGACGTTGTTATCAGGCTCCCCATATTACTCATTCCTTCCCCGGCTCATCATGGACCGAGAGGTCATGAATGACGAGGAGAGAACAGTTCGTACCTCGTCATATCTACATATGACAAGGAGACAAAATCATTCACCTCGGCATATCTTCATGTCGACATATCTCCATATGACGAGGAGATAAAATCATTCATCTCGGCTTACCTACTCATGACGAGATAAGTAATTTACTCTCCTCGGCTTTCCGGCAAGCATCTTAATGGTCATAATCAAACAAGGATTCAGTAGTTACAATCTTATCAGAATTGTAACCACCTCCTACGATTCAGATCAAACAAGGACTCTCTAACAGATATAATCCTCTTAGGATTATACCTTATCTCTTTACAGTCCAAGTTCAACATGGATTCTGTCAATCCATCATTATAAATACAAGCCATAATTTTCATATTATGGTACGTTACTTTTGATATTCAGAAACTCTATCAATTTAGTTTCTCTCACTACAAACCGTGAACTTATTCTCACGCCGGAGGGCTTTCGCCGGTGAAGCCCCGGCTTAGTTTACGTGTTTTGTCTTATTTTCAGGCTAAACAATCGCCAGAGCAAACTGATCGCTTGGATTTGGGCTGATTTGACGATTTTGGCATCATCAGCATATAAAATAAAGTATAATATAATAATGAGTAATAACTTATTAGGGATTTAAATTAATGAGGGACTTGCGGGGAAATAATTTGACCCAAAAGGGACTTATAGATAAAATTTCCTAATTATTTGAAGATGAGTAAGATCAGCTTTTAAAGGGTTTGAATTCCCAATTTTTATTTCCCAAAAAGGAACTTGCGATAAAATTTATTAATTATTCTAGACATCCAAGTCTCCAGACTCCTAAGTCTACAGACTCCCAGTCCTCCAGACTCCAGCCTCTCTTTAGGCTTTTAGTCTCCCGGCCTCCAGGCTTCAAGCCGATTTTACGAGCTCCGGCTATAAATATATACTCAAGCGTCAAGCCAGCTTCTACTAAAATTATACTACTCGTTCCGACTATAAATAATCATCACTCGTAGTAGAGGCCTACTGATGAACCCTAACTTTTTGATATATTTATAATACTCTTAGACACTGTACAATAAACACAAATATACCACATATATACTTATATCAAATATATACGGTGGAACCCCCAAAATAGTACATATATACTTACTTCCCCTATATATATATATATATATATATATATATATATATATATATATATATATATATATATATATATATATAACTCTACTTGGTGAAAGTTATCTTTACACATCATTATGCGCTCTCTCTCTCTCTACGTATACACTCTCTAGATCTTACTCCATAGAGATTATTTTTAAACATATGCTGATTTTTACACTCGAGGGTTATAGCGGGGCAATCCCCGCATAACTAACGGTGCTATTTTGCAGATTTTAGCCAAGGTTCGAAGCTGTTTCTGCAACCTTTATCACCCATTTACGTACCGATTTTCATGGTGTCATCAAGGTTAGGGTTTGGGTTTAGTTATTGATCCACGTGACCCGACACGACCCTCGTATACAAATAAACATAAGTAAAAACAAATTTAAAATTTTAGTGAATGGTAATTCTTTAAGTGTGTTGAAGGTATGATTGTAATGATTTTGAAGTTTTCAATATAAAACATTTAAAATCAGGCTTAAATATAGATTGAGGCCAAACAAATTGGGATTAAAAAAAATAAACATTTGAAGTAGAAGTGGCAGAATAACTGAAATAGGAAACGTATAGAGATTACCAGTCAATTCCTTTTAGGATTCAAAACACTGTAAACTATAAATCATTAGACGTATTACTAATTTTTAGAGTTTTGTTTTCTACAAGAACGGCAAGGTAAGTGATGCTGCCCAAAAATAAAAGGATGATACCGCTTCAAATATCGTCTTTTTATTGTGAAAATGATGAGGATGATACCGCTTCAAATGAAGAAGGGTATGGAGAACAAGATGTGAGGGCTTCCAGAGGTGATGAGAAAGCTAAACAACTAGAAAAGGGAAAGTGTGCAGGAATAAGCCGCTTTGGAGAAGAGGATGGGTTGAAAAAGCAGATGGCAGAAATGGCGAGAAGGTTGGCTGAATTGGAAAAGGGGAATGTTGGTGATAGCGAGAAAGATTCATTTGTCGCTCCTTTTGCTAAATATATTCAGGAGGCGGAACCCGCTCCAGAATTTAGGTTGCCCACATTGACTAAATATGTAGGAATTACTACGGCCAGGACTCATATTGCGGGATTCGAAGTCACTATGGCAATACTAACTAAGGATGATGCTTTGCTATGCAAAACTTTTGCCAGCACCTTGGAGCTCCAGGCTTTGGATTGGTTCATGCAGCAACCCGCTAACTCCATTTTGGGGTATCAGGATTTTAAGAGGAAAATTTTGGCGAGATTTAGGGCTGTAGGGACTCAGCCAGTGGTGTTGCAAGAGTTAATTGGGATTAAGCAGAAGACAGGAGAGGGTCTTGTAACCTATACCAACAGGTTCTTGATGATTGCTAACAAAATTTTTGAGATAGTGCCCAAGTACGTGATCATGATGTATATGTCTGGTCTATTATCAGAGTCTTTTAAGAGAGAATTGAGAATGAGGTTGCCAGCGACTTTGGGTGAGTTGTATTAGCGGGTTAAGGCGTATTGTGGGGGAGAGGATATTGAGGAAGGGACATCTAACACTTCAAATAAAAATGTTAAAGACAGAATTGAGTTTGTCAAGGATGAAAATGCGACTCGAGGGGGAGGTCGCGGAAATCAAGTTGGTGGCAGAGGTGGAGGCCGTGCTGGTGGTCGTGGGGCAAGAAGAATAATCAGATTTGCGAGATTGAACGCCAGGCCAAGTGAAATTCTGCGAGGTGTGGAGTTGCCAGCGGCATTTGAGATGACGGAAAGAGGAAGAAGAGATCTAAGTCAGTATTGTAATTATCATAGAGATAACTGTTACAACTTGAAGAAAGTGATCCAATCTAAGATTGATAGGGGCGAGTTACATGAGTACGTGATGCCTGAACAGAATGTGGCAGCCCGCGGAGGAAATGGCGATAGAAATGAGATATTGGTGATTCATGAGCCGGCGAGTATTACTTGTTTAAGTAATCAGATTATGTCTCTATCGCATACATATCATATCCCAGCTTACCCGCCAAGTGAAGAAAGAATAATTAGTTTTTCAAGGCGAGAATTGGCTTTAACCCCAAGTCATGGGTGTCAGCCTGTAGTGATTTCAATTGCTTCGAGGAATAGTATTTTACACCGAGTGTTGGTGGATTCAGGAGCAAGTCGCAACATTCTATATTATGAAGCTTTCAAAAAGATGAGGTATACTGAGGCCAATCTGGTGCCCTACAAGGGATTTTTGGAGGGATTTACGAATCATACGGTGCGAGTTAAGGGAACAATTTCATTGGCAGTGGAGATAGGAGAAGGCGAGATGGTGAGAACCCGCACTGTGGAGTTCATGGTGATTGATTTAGTGTCGCCTTACAATGCCATTATGGGTATCCCGTTCATGCAAACTTTTGAAATGGTAGTTTCTATCCCGCACCAGTGAGTTAAATTCCCAACTCCAAAAGGAATTGCTTGCTTGAAGAGTGAGGTTAAAGAGGTGATTCAGAAGAAGATTGAAATACAAACTGCGGCAAGGGCAAGTACAAGTTCACTTTCCACGGCTATGGTGGTGCGAGATGCGAGAATTAACATGATTACCGACTTAGGGGAGTGTGAAGAATGGGAGTGTGATGTACCCGATTTTTTTTTGAAAATCAAACGGAGTCGCCACGCCATTTTTGTTTTAAGGGCCAAAACTTTGAAAAAAGCTCGAGATCAGAGATTTAGGTTCGGAGGTCACGTTACGTGCCGGGAAGGACGTTAGTGTGCACCCGGAACGCCTCGTAAAAACGAGTCTTCCAAACATTCAAAATCCTTTGTTGTGTGTGTGTGTGTATGTGTTTTGGCCAAAATAAGTTGAAACTGAGGTAAGTAAAAATTGGGAACTCTTTTTAAGGCTTTAAACTGATCCCATGATTTTTTGGATGATTTTTGGGTTGAGATTTGGAACTCAAATGATTTTTGGAAGTTGAAAACCATTTCTGCCAGAATGAAAAAGGCAGTTGACCCTTGACTTTGAAATGGACTTTAGGGCTTGAAAACTCCAGAATCTGGGAAAAGTCCGGGAATGAAAAATGTTCAAAACACCTTAGAAAAGGTTTCTGTAAAAGCACTTTTCATTTTGGAGATGATTTGAGGGGTCAAAACCTTCTGGAAATCTCAGATGTGAAATCTGGATTTCCAGAGACTGATGAACTGACCTTCAAAATAAAATTTGAAAAATGGAGTTTTACTCACGCAAAAAATAAAGTAAAAATATGTATGGAAAGCTCTGGATGTTGGCTACAAAAAGTATTTTGTAGTCAACACCCAATTCCAAGTTTTACTGGGTCCAAAAAATAGGGAAATGGACTGAGTTCTCAGAACAATGCTACTGGACAGCAAGATGTTCTTGAGGGAAAATGTGATTTTTGGGGGGTTTGCATCTATGTTCACCCCATTTTCATCCCTAGACTTGATTCCACTACCTTGTGTCAAGTGGTTATCATATTCAAGTCATCCTTGGGGAATTTATGGGGTTTAAACATATCCTTTGCAAAGGGAAAGGGGATCTTTGTAAAGATGAAATTAAAGAGAAAACCAACTAGAGATTTAGAATATGGACCATTTGAGATGGTCATTCATGAAGATGAACTTCAAGATGACCATCTTAGGTCAAGACTTAAGTTAAACTAGACATAAAGTAGATCAAAGTAGGAAGAACAAGATGAACAAGAAATTAAAAGGGAGTTTTAGGGTTTCAAGAAGGAGGGCTTTACCAATGGTGACACCCTATCTTCCTAGGCTTGGAATTTGACTTGAGGAGTATCAAGATTTGGTGTTTGGCTTGAGGAGTATCAAGGTTTGGTGTTTGGATTTGTGTTTGGAGTGAGATTGGGAAAGATTCAAGAGAAAATGGTGGCAATCTAGAGATTCCCACTGTTTTCTCTCTATATTTCGCCGTAACTTCGTTGCCGTGATCAAAATCTGTGTAAACTGAGAGATGAGGGTTCAATTTATAACCCCCTGTGAGAGTCAAACATATCCGCGCGGACAAGGTTGGTCGCGTGCACTGTTCATTAATTACAGCTTCGGGCTTTGGACAGGAAGAATAATCTTTTCAAAATTCAAATTAATCACCGCTTTTTGTTCCACCATTTCTATTTAGGGTTTTTCTTATTTCTTTTGCTTTTTGATTCCTTTTCTTGGTTTATCTTTTTTTGGCAATCCCTAATCTACCCTTACTTGGTTAGAAATGTTAGGAATGTTAGGAATTGTTAGAAATGTTATAACTTTCGTTAATTTTCTAACGAAAATGCTAACAAGCTCAAATTGGAGCACTTACAGTAGCCCCTCGGCGACGGCGCTTTCGAAGGAAGCGGGGTCGTCGATAAGAGTAAGGCTCCATATTTGGCAGGATGATCAAGTGATCGAGTGGCTGAACCTATTTAATAGGCTACCTACGTATCCTTAAAAGGAATCAAGCCAGTCGTAGTTCGGGTCTTTCGACTATCTTTAGTCGTCGACCCTACTGCTTTAGGAAGGTCGCCCTAAGATTTGACTATTTTTGGGAAGTCACTCTATGGTCTGACTATTTTGGGGAAGTCACCCTATGGTCTGACTGAAGTCACCCTAAGGTTTTGACTGTTTTGGGGAAGTCGCCCTAAGGTTTTGACTGTTTTGGGGAAGTCGCCCTAAGGTTTTGACTGTTTTCAGGAAGTCACCCTATGATCTGACTATTTTTTTGGGAAGTCTCCCTATGGTCTGACTGTTTTGGGGAAGTCGCCCTATGGTTTGACTATTTTTGGGAAGTCGCCCTATGTCCGACTATTTTTGGGAAGTCACCCTATGGTTTGACTATTTTGGGGAAGTCGCCCTATGATTTGACTATTTTTGGAAAGTCGCCACTGTCCCATTGTTTTTGGGAAGTCACCCTATGGTTTGACTATTTTGGGGAAGTCGCCCTATGGTTTGACTATTTTTGGGAAGTCGCCCTGTAATCTGACCGTTTTTTGGGAAGTCACCCTATGGTTTGACTATTTTGGGGAAGTCGCCCTATGGTTTGACTATTTTTGGGAAGTCGCCCTGTAATCTGACTGTTTTTGGGAAGTCACCCTATGGTTTGACTATTTTGGGGAAGTCACCCTATGGTTTGACTATTTTTGGGAAGTCGCCCTGTAATCTGACTGTTTTTGGGAAGTCACCCTATGGTTTGACTATTTTTGGGAAGTCGCCCTATGGTTTGACTATTTTTGGGAAGTCGCCCTATGGTTTGACTATTTTTGGGAAGTCGCCCTGTAATCTGACTGTTTTTGGGAAGTCACCCTATGGTTTGACTATTTTGGGGAAGTCGCCTAATGGTTTGACTATTTTGGGAAGTCGCCCTAATCCGATCGTTTTTGGGAAGTCACCCTATGGTTTGACTATTTTTTGGGGAAGTCGCCCTATGGTTTGACTATTTTTGGGAAGTCACCCTAAGGTTTTGACTGTTTTGGGGAAGTCACCCTAAGGTTTGACTATTTTGGGAAGTCACCCTAAGATTTGATGATAATGTTCTTTTAGAAAAGTAGTTGACTAAGATATGCTTTCATACCTGTGCTGTGCTTACCTGTAGCTGCCGGAAGGACTGAGGCTTCAGCTGATGTTGATGAAGAGTTGTTAGGTTGCCGTTCGTGGGACGGTTTCTGCCGACGATTTGCTGTCTTTGGAGGCATTTTGACCTGAAGGAGGAGTCTGGTTGAGTCTGTATCTTGCTGGTGATCGTTAACCTTGTAGAGTTTGTTGAGCTTGTCTTCACATTGGGACTTTTTGCTTTTGAGAATTTGGTGTCTCTGACCGCATTGTATTTGAGAATTTGGCGTCTCTGACCGATTTGTATTTGAGAACTTGGCGTCTCCGACCGATTTGTATTTTGAGAACTTGGCATCTCTGACCGAATTGTATTTTGAGAACTTGGCATCTCTGACCGAATTGTATTTGAGAACTTGGCGTCTCTGACCGAACTGTATTTGAGAACTTGGCGTCTCCCGACCGAATTGTATTTGAGAACTCGCGTCTCTCGACCGAACTGTATTTGAGAACTTGGCGTCTCTGACCGAACTGTATTTGAGAACTTGGCGTCTCTGACCGATTTGTATTTGAGAACTTGGCGTCTCTGACCGAACTGTATTTGAGAACTTGGCGTCTCTGACCGATTTGTATTTTGAGAACTTGGCGTCTCTGACCGAGCGGTAGACACTGGAGGTGGTCTTCATTGGGGGCTGTTTTCATCCATTTGTGGACATTGGAGGTCGTCTTTAGCAAGTTGCAGACGCCGGAGCTTGTCTTTGCCAAACTGTAGATGCTGGAGGCTGTCTTCATCCATTTGTGGACATTGGAGGTCGTCTTTGGTGAAGATCATCCTTGTCGAAAAGGGGGATTTGATTTCACGTTTGAATTCCTGCATTCGTTAGTGAAGAGGAAGATGCATATATGACATTCATGATGACAGATGCATGCCTAGAGCTAAAAATGATTGTGAGAGTATCACTGCATATGTTCGCGAGATGATGCATTTACTTGCTTTTGAAGGTGCACTTAGCCTAAGCTTTTGGCAGGGAAGTTATGATCTTCAATCACTTAGGATTTTTCCTATTGATTCAAGTTTTGTGCATGCTACATGAGCCCTTGGGAGATTTTTAGTGGGGATGCATGGGTATGTGTCGGAGACCGCTTGGAACAGATTTTGAGCATGTGGGGGATGAGAACCCTTGATCGCGATTTAAACAAATGGTTGTTGGTGAGGTTTTGTCACAGTATCACATGGACCTCAATTTTGATGAGATTGGATTCGGATCCCGGGTCTTGATTGACATTTTCCTCTCAATCTTGGTCATTTGAAGCCGATGCCGATGTGCTCTAGGGCACGTTGATATGAGTGAAGCTTCTTTCATTTGGGTGAGCCGTGACCTCGGCCGAAACCTTATCCGGAGAATGATTTGATGGAATTGCTAATGCCGGAGAAACCCCGATCTTGAATTCCGATGCTACTGGAGGCCGCCGTGTACCAAGTTCGAAGCCGAAATTCTTTCTTGATAAAATTCGGGTCCAAAAGACCGTCTTGACAAAGCCCCGATCCCGAGTAGGCAAAGCCCGGATTTTGAAGAAGTGACTTGGCGAATCTATCTCGTAGTGAAGAACGCAATGTTGACCCAAGGATGACCATAGAAGTCCCATCTTAAAGAGCCGATACAGAGAACCCGGGAGAACCGCTTAGCAAGCCCCAGCATGAAGAAACACAGAGCAGTCCTATTGCAGACAGAGTCATCATGTGACCAAGGAGGCACCCATCTTTTCAGATCTTAGTCAACCAGTCAATGGACAAGACTCAGGAATGTTTACGTGCAGGGGCACATCTTTCGAAAAGTGGGAATGAATCCCGATTTTGTGTATACACACTCGCTTTAGGTTTGACTCTTTTGAGAGAGTATAAGCGTTACAAGGTGTGGAAAAGTGTATGGAAGCCCCCGCCGACGTAAAGACAAGGTTTGGCTCTATTTCCCTATGATGGAGAGAGAGAAGACTTGTCGAGACACTTGAAAACTTGTCTTATTCATGATGATCACAAGGCTGCTTAAAACCCTTTGTTAATGTTCGGGTTATTCAACTCCTAAATCTGATATGAACAAATATTTTGATTAATCACAAGGAGAAAACCAACTGATATCGAAAATCAAGCTTGGAAGGGCGGAAAGTGTATAGGGACGATCCTTGATGAGACCGGATTTTTTTTTTGAGATTTGTTTGTGATTTCGACCGGACCATTTCTGGTTGCCTACGTTCCCTCCATCATGAAGAGCTCAGGTCGCCGTAGTTCGGGCTTATCCCGAATGAAGAGAGAATGAGTGTGAAAATTCAAGACTTTGAGGTTCTTTTGGGAATTTGAGGATTGGAGATTCGAATAACATATCCCCTTAGAGTGTTCATGAAAGACACGGATGCGAAGCCCCAGTGGGACATCCACGGCAAGTGTTTGTGGAGGAGAAATGAAATATGCTCACATGAAATGTCGAATGAATCAGACTTGAATTTGCACAATCTTTGATCATTTGAGCCGAGATGGATTTGGCTCCAATTTAAGCAAGCAATGAAGCATTAATTTGATTTATATTTTACGATGAAATTGCTATCCGATAGGAATTGCAGCTGGGTTTCCGGGCTTCGATCGGCCATCGGGTAATTTTGGAAGTTATGACCTCTTAAAGTGAGAGGCCTACCGGGCCTTTTGTGACCGAACCTCTAAAGATGAGAGGTTGGCTTGCAGGGATGTGTTTGGGAAATCTATGGCGGGGAAGATTGATTGCCTCTAAGAGTGAGAGGTCAAATTTTGACTTTGGCCAAAGGCGATGGTAATAAGAATATCCTCTAAAAGCGAGAGGATGGCTTGGGATTGGTCGCGGAAATGGGAATATCCTCTAAAATAGAGAGGATGGCTTGGGATTGATTTATGGTAATGGTGAGAGGAAGTCCAAGCTATCGAGAACCTTTTGCGAACTTGCGAGAATTCGGGCTCCTTTTTGATCATTGGAGAGCTTCTTGAGAAGTCGGGGACTCTTGTTGAATTGTGAGGATCGACAAATTCCTTCTCTCTTTTTTTTTTTTTTTTTTTTTTTTTTTTTTTTAAAGCTCTTGCTTGAACTTTTCTATTTCTTTTTTTTTTTTGCTTGAACTTTTCTCTTTCCTTTTTTTTTTTAAGGCCTCCTGAGACGTTGAGGATTCTTGCTGAATTGTGAGGATTTAAAATCCTTCTTTTGATAACTTGGAAGGCCTCCTGAGAAGTTGAGGATTATCTTTGTCCTTCCCTCATGGCTTGAGATATTTTGCGCATCGCCGACTCTCGAAGCTAACTTCTTGGTCTTGCTTGGACTTCTCTCAATAAGGATCAAAGGTGATGGCTAAACAGGGTTTCAAAACATGCCGATCTTGAAATGAAAGGGTAGTGTTTAGTGAGGGTGAGATAATGGCTTTCCTATGGGTGAAAGGCTTCAACCGCAATCCCTACCGGATGACCTAAACGAGATTAAGTCTTCATTGCTTGCTTAAGCTTTAAATGAGAAAAGATCCATGCAAATTCATCGAGCAACGAGGGGATGATGATGAAAGGGATGTGAGCATATGAGATGCAAGATGGGGAGTTGGTAAGCCCCAATTTGGGAAGGATATCAATTGATTTTCTCACTCCGATTAATTTAAATATTAATCATTTCAAAGAATTAGTGGTTGAGCAGCACAAGTGATCATTTTGGATAAAACCATTTCAATTAAGTGTAACGTGGGTGCGCAAGTGATGTCTCGAGTCTAGCAAGAAGAGAAAAAAGACTTATATTAAAAGTTAGGCATTTAACCACTATGTCCAAAATGGACTACAACGACAAATGTCCAGGAAGGACTTAGGTGAAAGAAAAGTACTAGACCCTACGAAGGTTGACTCAAAAGACTATTTTAAAGATAGGTAGCCCCCAGTCTAGCCGCTCTTTGCTGTTGAACCATGCATCTATTCTTCGACGCTGGAGACGGGAGCTATTGCAGATCTTTCCATCAGGATTTCCTTGGCAATCTCTTTCTTAATCCAAACACTTTCATTGCCTGCGATGGCTGATTCACCGACCTCACAAGGGGGCGTGTCAAATTCCATTATGCCCACAAGGCTTGAACCACCAAACTCGATCATGTTGACACTCATGTTGTTAGGGAGCGGGTTATTGATAGTGTTAGGCCCTTCAGGCATCTCTAACCTCCCTTGCTCAATCAAACCTTGGATGGCCCTTTTCAGGGGGACGCAATCATCCGTCAGGTGCCCATGGTACTGATGAAAGGCGCAATGCTTGGAGGTATCCAAAGGAGCATTGGGGTTTCTAGGCTGATAATTTTCCAAAGGCCGGAGCAAACCTTCTCTCACCAAACCTCAAGATATCACTCAAAGGCATCCCAAAGTTTCCCAAGTCTTGGAGCCGGGATCCGGATGCATCAGGCTTCTTGGGAACAAAGGAAGTGGCATTGTTACATTCTGTCCCGCGTAGCCGATCGCCTCTTTGCCTTTAGCGAAAGTGAGAGTAGTTTTGGAGGGAGGAGCCCGATATCCGTAGTGCAGTGTAGCATCGGCCGATTGTAAGCCTTTTCAAACTTAGCCCCGGAATTAACCATTGCACGCAAGTCGGCGTAGGGGAAGTGGCCGAGGGAAGCTCTCAAATGCGGCTTCAAGCATGACCGAAAGATGTCTAATCGCTCCTCGTCGAGGGAGGAATGGCCATTTCACCGAGCTTTAAGTTCCATCTCTTATAGAAATCCCCAATATTCTCATTAGGGCGCCGCATCGTTGTTTGCAGGTCAACTCGTTTGTCTCCCACTCCAAGTTGGCTTTATACTTATCTCGTGAAAGTACCGGTAATTTGTTCCCAAGTAGCCCTAGCTTCAGCCGCAATCGGAAAAACCATTTCAAAGCCCCCGACTTCAAAGAGAGACTAAAGTAATCGGCCAACCGCTGGTTTGTGCATCCCTTAGCCTTCATTGCCAAAGTATAGGTGTCCAAGTGAGTTTTAGGGCATGCACTCCCGTCAAACAATTCCAGAGTGGGCATCACAAACTTGTGAGGCAGGGGACAATCGAGTCGGGATCCGTATGCCGAAGAGCAGTGTTCTTTTTGGCGGTCAATTCAGCAATCCTGTGCTTTCATTTCCTTGTGTTGCTCCATAAACCAAGCCAATTGGGGATCCAAAGGCGGAGCGGGAATTCTGAGCCGATATTTGAGCTAGGAAGAGGACTAGCCGTTGGTGGTGCATTGGTGGAAGGAATACCATATCCGGAGCATAGGTGAAAACCTGTCCTTGACCCAAATTACCCTGGGAGTGTAGGTAGGAGCTGGGGCAAAAGGATAGAACCCAGCGACTTTGTTGGCTTCCAATCGGAGAGAAGATGGAGGCAGATCTCGAGGTAGCCATATGGCTTGGATTTTCTGGAGTGAGGCCCATAAGTAGGCTTAAGTGCGGGTTCCGTCCCCGGTTGTTGAATTGCATGGCTGGTTGTGGCGAGGATGCATAACCGAGAGGATACCGTGGTCCCGGTGATTCGGATGAAACCGGGATGAAGGCTTGATAACCCATAGAAGTCCGAGTGAATGGATTTGTGAAAGCCGTGTGAGGAGCAACCGAGCTAGCATCATTCGAGGAGGGGCTCCTGACCGTTGCCCCGAACCAAACCTGCGGTGGCATTCCAAACCGTTGCCGCGAAAGTCCGGATTGATTGGTCCCAAACCGAGGCGGGATCCCAATTTGCCGTGGCATTCCGGGTATCCCCAACCATGGGAAGGCATTCCGTATCGACTTTGTCCCCACCGAGGCATTGCGAACCGGCTCGTCCCGTCAGCCGCATGGATTCAAAGTGGTCTGCAGCTGGGGAGCCGGCTGACATAGGGATCGAGGAGCATGGGCTCTGGTGGTAGTACCGTGGGAGGCCGGTGGTGGCATCCTGGAGTAGTCGGGTTGACCAAGAGCGGGATTGTGGTCTTCCTCTTCTTCCACAGTGAAGGTGCCATCCGGGTTGAGACTCGCGGCCAATCCATGGCTTTTGATAGCCTCCATAAGGCCGTTCAACCGTGCTTCCCGGCGCACTCTCATCTGTTCGGCTAGCCGATTCCACCGTTGTTCGTCTCCGAGGAGTCCCGGGAGGCGGAGTGACGTTGTCCCCATCGCTACCGCTGATGCGTACATTCTAAAATTAGAGTCGGAACAGACGGTGAAGCCGATGATGCGCTTGACTCTTCCCAACCGATTAAACGGTGACCCGGTGCCCGAAACCAACCTTTGTGCGGAGTCATGCGGGGAAAGACACGAGGGTTCGGATGTCCTGGGAATGGAAGGAGGGTAGGTGTTTGGGCTTTTGGCTCATGCAACATGCGATTATTTGTTCATGTTTACTTAAAACATGTTTTATTAACCTAATCGGTTGGAAAAGATTGCTCTTCTTTTTCGCAAACTACTCTGATTCCTGGATCGGTGGCCCCGTCACTACGTCTATAAGCCCCTCGTATTCCACCCGTATTTCGACCTCCCGGTGGACAGCCCCGGCGAGGGTCTTATAGGGCAAGCGGGTCCCACCGACCGAAAGAAAACGATCCTAAAAGTCTGGCGGGTAATCGAGTCTTAACGAGCATTCGATGTAAATTACGGACAAAGCTGACGTCAAAAGTCAAGATCATGTCCGAGGGCTCGACGAAAAGCTCGGCATGATTTGGACCGATAAGCGTCCACAATTGATCTTGACTTGTCGTCATTTAAGCCGTAATTAGGCATGGAATATTCATTAATCCGTGATGACTCAGTGTCAATGCCGGGAGTCAGCTGTATAATTTGTGCCGCCAGTAGCCGAAGTCAAGGCGCCGGTCAATATCTTGGTCAAAGTCTGCGGCGGAAAACCGGCGTAACTTCGACCGATTAGGGTCCCCGAAAGATATTGAGTCGGTATGCCGACAAAGGCTTGAAAGGAAAGGTCTATACACGTACAGGCATGACACAGACCAGACTAAAAACCAACCGGGTCTCGGACAAAGTGTGTCACGGACAAGTGCATGGTCGACACGAGGCTCCATGGGATGTTTGGGTAGTCCTGTGCTCATCCGAGAGGCGTAATAAGACCAAACGGACCGCGACAAGGATTTCCCCGGGTTAGGGACGTAGTGTGCAGTGTAAGGTCACGTGCGCGTAGTGTGCAAGCAGTCTATCTTCTTTTTCTGAGAAAAATAGAAATTTTTTATGTGTCTTAAAAAGGCATGATGCATGATTTTTTTTTGAATTTTTTTTTGAAAATTTTTTTTTTTGAAAATTTTATGAACACATAAGCACATAAGCACAAAAATTCCGACGGTTAGGGACATTATTCCGACAGTCAAAATTTTGACTTTTCCGAGGCGGCCAAAAACAAACACGAAAATTGTGCAAAAATCAACACACACAAAGCAAAGGATTTTCAAATGTTGAGACGGAAGCTTGACCCTCAAAAGCTTTTCCTTTTTTTTTTTTTGAAAATAATGATACCGGTACGTGGGATTGTTAGACCACAATTTATCCCCGACTCGTGTTAGGAGGCGATAACGGGAAGTTTAATGGTTTCCACCAATATACCAAATATCATTTTTTTTTTTAGAAAAAGCTCATTTCCTATCCCCAGCAGAGTCGCCACTGTGATGTACCCGATTTTTTTTTGAAAATCAAACGGAGTCGCCACGCCATTTTTGTTTTAAGGGCCAAAACTTTGAAAAAAGCCCGAGATCAGAGATTTAGGTTCGGAGGTCACGTTACGTGCCGGGAAGGACGTTAGTGTGCACCCGGAACGCCTCGTAAAAATGAGTCTTCCAAACATTCAAAATCCTTTGTTGTGTGTGTGTGTGTATGTGTTTTGGCCAAAATAAGTTGAAACTGAGGTAAGTAAAAATTGGGAACTCTTTTTAAGGCTTTAAACTGATCCCATGATTTTTTGGATGATTTTTGGGTTGAGATTTGGAACTCAAATGATTTTTGGAAGTTGAAAACCATTTCTGCCAGAATGAAAAAGGCAGTTGACCCTTGACTTTGAAATGGACTTTAGGGCTTGAAAACTCCAGAATCTGGGAAAAGTCCGGGAATGAAAAATGTTCAAAACACCTTAGAAAAGGTTTCTGTAAAAGCACTTTTCATTTTGGAGATGATTTGAGGGGTCAAAACCTTCTGGAAATCTCAGATGTGAAATCTGGATTTCCAGAGACTGATGAACTGACCTTCAAAATAAAATTTGAAAAATGGAGTTTTACTCACGCAAAAATAAAGTAAAAATATGTATGGAAAGCTCTGGATGTTGGCTACAAAAAGTATTTTGTAGTCAACACCCAATTCCAAGTTTTACTGGGTCCAAAAAATAGGGAAATGGACTGAGTTCTCAGAACAATGCTACTGGACAGCAAGATGTTCTTGAGGGAAAATGTGATTTTTGGGGGGTTTGCATCTATGTTCACCCCATTTTCATCCCTAGACTTGATTCCACTACCTTGTGTCAAGTGGTTATCATATTCAAGTCATCCTTGGGGAATTTATGGGGTTTAAACATATCCTTTGCAAAGGGAAAGGGGATCTTTGTAAAGATGAAATTAAAGAGAAAACCAACTAGAGATTTAGAATATGGACCATTTGAGATGGTCATTCATGAAGATGAACTTCAAGATGACCATCTTAGGTCAAGACTTAAGTTAAACTAGACATAAAGTAGATCAAAGTAGGAAGAACAAGATGAACAAGAAATTAAAAGGGAGTTTTAGGGTTTCAAGAAGGAGGGCTTTACCAATGGTGACACCCTATCTTCCTAGGCTTGGAATTTGACTTGAGGAGTATCAAGATTTGGTGTTTGGCTTGAGGAGTATCAAGGTTTGGTGTTTGGATTTGTGTTTGGAGTGAGATTGGGAAAGATTCAAGAGAAAATGGTGGCAATCTAGAGATTCCCACCGTTTTCTCTCTATATTTCGCCGTAACTTCGTTGCCGTGATCAAAATGTGTTGTGTAAACCGAGAGAGGAGGGTTCAATTTATAACCCCTGTGAGAGTCAAACATATCCGCGCGGACAAGGTTGGTCGCGTGCACTGTTCATTAATTACGGCTTCGGGCTTTGGACAGGAAGAATAATCTTTTCAAAATTCAAATTAATCAGCCAGTTTTTGTTCCAGCCATTTCTATTTAGGGTTTTTCTTATTTCTTTTGCTTTTTTGATTCCTTTTCTTGGTTTATCTTTTTTTGGCAATCCCTAATCTACCCTTACTTGGTTAGAAATGTTAGGAATGTTAGGAATTGTTAGAAATGTTATAACTTTCGTTAATTTTCTAACGAAAATGCTAACAAGCTCAAATTGGAGCACTTACAGGGAGGAAACAGAAAGCATGAGAAATAAGTTGGCAATCAATGTTGTTAAAGAAAGGGCGGAAGAGGAAGTGCTACGAGAAAATGAATGATGTGCAGGATGCAGAGATAGAGATGGTGGAGGAAAAATATGAAGTTAATTTGATGGCTTTGGTGGTGATGCAAGCGGAGATAGATTGGGGGAGATCGATTGAATTCGTTAAAATGAAAGAACCACAAATTGAAGAGTTAGTTTATTCTGACAGTGAGGAATGTGAAGAAATCGAGGTAGAAACACCTGAGGGTTTGTCGCTTGTAAGGATCGGAAAAGGTGAGAGTAGCAACAAAGTTAGCAAGAGGTGTGTTAAGGAGAAGAAGGCGACTGAGATGGTGGTGGATACGTTGCAAATGCGAGATGAGCCAGATATTCAGGCCGCAGAAGAGTTGGAAGAGGTAATTATTAATGATGAATATCCTGAGCAAAAAATCAAAATTGGGAAGCAATTAAATAAGGAAGAGCGGGATAGATTGGTCGAATTCTTGCGGGATAGTGTTGATGTGTTTGCTTAGAAGCCAGAAGACATGAGAGGCATAGATGAGAATGTCTCTCTCCATTATTTGAATGTTGACCCAAATGTGGAGCCCTTCAAGCAGAAGGTGAGATATCTTTCAGCGGAAAAGGAGAAGGCGGAGATTGGAGAGGTGGAGAAGCTGTTAAAGGCGGGGATAATAGAAGAGATTACTTACCCAGTTTGGTTGGCTTGCCCAGTTATGGTGCTTAAGGCGAATAAGAAATGGAGGATGTGTATCGATTTTACAAACCTGAATACAACTTACCCTAAGGATTGTTATTCTTTGCCAAAAATTGACAGGTTGGTGGATTCCATTGCTGGGCACAAAGTTTTTAGTTTCATTGATGCTTATTCGGGATACCATCAAATAAAAATGCTTGAGGAGGACAAGGCCAAGACAGCGTTTAGAACCCCCATTGGCAATTTTTGTTATAAAATGATGCCTTTTGGTTTAAAGAATGGCGGGGCGACATATCAGAGGATGGTCAATAAGGTGTTCAAATCGCAGATTGGGAGGAATGTCAAAGCCTATATTGATGATATGGTAATTAAGACCAAAGGAGAGGATCATTTGGTGGATCTCGCAGAGACCTTTGAAAATTTGAGGAAAAATTCAATGAAATTAAACCCCAGTAAGTGCACTTTTGGGGTGACAGCGGGAAAGTTTTTGGAATTTTGGTAAACCGCCGCGGCATAGAAGCCAATCCAGAAAAAATCAAGCTTTAATAGATATGAAGTCGCCCAGAACAATTCAGGAGATTCAAAGGTTAAATGGGAGGGTGATAGCATTGGGGCATTTTGTGTCGCGGTCGGCTGAAAAGTGTTTGCCATTTTTCAAAGTGTTGAAGGGAGATCAAAAATTCTCTTGGGATGAGAAGTGCGAGGAAGCTTTTAAAAAGGTGAAAGAGTATTTGGGAAAGCTACCAATCTTGTGAAGTCCTGAAGAAGGTGATCACCTGTATGTGTATTTAGCTGCTTCTCATCTCGCAGTGGAGGCAATGCTGATAAAGGAAGAGGGCGGTATGCAGAAACCGGTTTATTATGTGTCAAAGGCTCTAAGTGAGGTAGAAGCGAGATACTTCAATGCGGAGAAGCTGGCCTACGCTTTGGTGATTGCGACAAGGAAACTGAGAGCCTATTTTTTATCCCACCCTGTCACCATACTGACCAATGCGCCTTTGAGAAAGATTTTGCAGCAGCCAGATTCAGCGGGAAGACTTCTAAAGTGGTCAATCGAGTTAACAGAATTCGACATACATTATGAGGCGAGAAAGGCTATTAAGGCGCAGGCTCTGGCGAATTTCATTTTGGAAACTTCTTTTACTTATGAGAGAGAAGAGATTGAAACTTCGGGGGTGAAGAAGAGAAAAGCCAAGTCGCAGGATCCAGAAGTTAAAGAAGAGCGAGAAAGGCCAGCAGGATGTTGGGAGCTTTATATAGATGGTTCATCTGCCAAAGATAAAGGAGGAGCTGGAATATCATTGAGTTCACCTGAGAAGGATTGTAAGTATGAGAAGGCTTTGAGGTTCAAATTTAAAATGTCAAATAATCAGGCGGAATATGAAGCATTGGTGGCGGGATTGGAGTTATGCCGAGATATTGGGGTCATGCAAGTAATAGCACACTCTGATTCCCAGTTGATAGTTAACCAAGTGAAAGGTAGATATGGAGTGGTGAATCCAACATTAGCCAAGTATTGTGATATGGCGAGACAAATTTTGCAAAGTTTCAGTTACTGGTAATTAGTGCAAATTGATAGAGAGAAGAATGAGCGGGCTGATATGTTGAGTAAAGCTGCTTGCGACAAAATAGAGGAGTTGCCAAAGAAGATTGTGGTGGAGTTTGTGCAGGAGCCAGCGTATGATAGGCCGTTAATTATGGAGGTTGAAGTGAGCGAGAAAGATTGGGTTAGCGAGATGAGGGATTACTTGGAGAAAGAGGAGTTGCCCTAAGATGAAGACAAGGCAAAAATTGTCAAAAGAATGTCGCCTAGATTTACTGTTCAAGATGGAATTCTATACCGCAAGTCTTTCTCGCGGCCTTTGATGAGGTGTGTGGAGCCAGGTAAAGTGGATGAGGTTTTATTTGAAGTACATGAGGGGGTATGTGGTGGTCATCCAGGAGCAAGAACCTTGGCCAATAAAATTATGTTTCATGGGTATTATTGGCCAACGTTGAAGAAGGATGCGAAGGAGTATGTGAGGAGATGCGACCAATGCCAGCGACATGCCAATATCCCAAGACAGCCTGCCACAGAGCAGACACCTATTGTAGCGGCTTGGCCCTTTGATATGTGGGGGGTTGATCTCATAGGTCCTTTCCCCAAAGTCAAAGGAGGAGCTCAAATGGTTGTGGTAACTGTGGATTATTTCACAAAGTGGACAGAGGCCAGAGCATTAACTTCCACTACTGAGGACCAGATAATTAGATTTGTAACTGAAGAGATCCTTTGCCGCCATGGAATGCCGCGAGCTATCATCTCTGACCATGGGCCGCAATTCAGGAAAAAGTTTCATGGTTTTTGCTTGAACTTGAATATCAAACACTGGCAGTCTGCGGTTTATAGGCCGCAATGTAATGGGCAAGTAGAAGCCGCCAACAAACAAGTCCTGGAAATTTTATGCAAGAATATAGAGAAAAGGGGAGGAGCTTGGTTGGAAGAGTTATCTATGGCCTTGTGGTATGTCAGGACGACGGTAAAAGGATCAACAAGCGAGACAGCGTTTGCATTGACTTATGGCTCTGAAGCAATGGCTCCTGCAGAGATGGGGTTGCCTACTCATAGGGTAACCTATTATGATGAAGTAATGAATGGTGACAGAAGATGTAGCAAGTTAGATTTGTGTGATGAGAAGAGGCTTAGAGAGAGGTTGAGAATGATTAACTATAAGCAAAGGATGAAGGCACAGCATGACAAAAGGGTGAACAAAAGGTCATTCAGTGTAGGAGATTGGGTGTTGAGGAGTCGCGAGATTAAGGGCGCCACGGCGGGATCCGCAAAGTTAGATCCAAAATGGGAGGGTCCCTTTCAGATTGCTTAAGTTGTGCGAGAAGGGACATATCACTTGAACGAAGAAGGCGGCAAAGATGTCCCAAATGCATGGAGTGTTGATCACCTCAAGCGATATTATCATTGAAGAGATAAGAGTAATTTGTTTATTTAAAATTATTCTTATTAGAACCTTTTCAATAGTGATTCTGATGAATATATGGAGGTTTTACTCATGAATGGAAGTTATGCATGTCTTGAAAATTTTGAATGAAATGAAAGTATGAAATTTTATGACTCAAATTTGTCTTGCTTTCGTTATATTTTATTTTACAATAATGTTTATGTGGTAAGTCGCTAAAAGAAGAAAAAGTAAGTCGCTGGGAGTAAAGTTGCCTAAAGACAACTTCACTTTTTCGATGGGAGTATAAGTATATGGTGTTATCTCGCCAAAGACAAGAAGGTAAAAGATTTTTTGATGAATTATCAAAATAAATTGGTGGAGAATAAGAAAAAGGAAAAGTAAGCCGCATGAAATTGCAAGGGAAAGAAAGTCCACGTGACTATAAACAAGAAAGTCCACGTGACTATAAACAAGAAAGTCCATGTGACTATAAACAAGAAAGTCTACATGACTATAAAAAAGAAAGTCTATATCGCCTTTATGGCATGTAAAGATACGACTATAAACAAGAAAGTCTATCTCGCCTTTATGGCATGTAAAGATACGACTATAAACAAGAAAGTCTATCTTGCCTTTATGGTATGTAAAGATATGACTATAAACAAGGAAAGAAAGCACATCTCGCCTGAATGGCATGTAAAGGTGTCGCTAAAGGAAAGGGAATCACATCTCGCCTGAATGGCATGTAAAGATGTCGCTAAAGGAAAGAGAAGCACATCTCACCTTGAATGGCATGTAAAGATGTTGCTGGAGGAAAGGGAAATACATCTCGCCCAAATGGCATGTAAATATGTTGCTCAAGGTAAGAAGGCATGTCTCGCTTCTAAGGCATGTAAAGATGATTGGGGCACAAAAGAAAGAAATTATTCTAAGTAAAAGTTATCAAGAAAGCAAGGAAGAAATCAGTAAAGACAAAGATCAGCGACAATACAAGCCGCGGCAATTGCACTATAAGTAAAGTTGCCTAAAGACGACTTCACTTTTTCAATGGGAGTATAAATATGGGGTACCTGTTATGCAAAATGAAGATTTTTGATGAACTATCAAAACAAAGTAGCAAATGCGAGATACGAATGATGAAATAAACAAGCAAAGCATGAATTTAAAGGGGCGAGCTCAAAGGCCACGAATAACATTGTTTAAAGGCACGCAAGCCCAATAAAAAGAAGAAAATTGTTTAGCCATCTAGGCGATTTACAAAAGTTGTTCAAAAGAAACCAAGTTAAAGTTAAGCATCAGGTGAAGTGGATGGGGCTGGTTGGGTAGATCCAGAAGCTGCCAGAGCTAGATTATTCGCGTCATCCAAAAGTTTGTGTTTATGTTCAAGTAGATCGCTCCACAAAGCAATAGCATTTGGATCTTGGACAGGAGCGGGATTCCAAGGTGCCGTACCCAATAACGCATCTTCCTCAGCAAGATCTTTAAGTTCATCGTGTGAAAAAGGAACCAGGGGATGTCCACGGCGACAAACTTCGCTGAAGATTGGCTCTGAGCCCCATTTGGCAAGTCGCTCAATAGTAATAGCCGGAATTTCTGAAGCATCAGCAGCGGCAGCTCGCATGACCTGTAAGGAAGATTGATCACCAATGTCGAGGAGGTCATCTTGAAGTTTAGCCACGTCATTTTTTAGAGAAGTAATCTCAGCGACTAACCCAGTAACCTCCTCCCGCAGTTTGGCAATCTCGCTTCGGAGGAATTGAGTATCAGCAGCATGGTTTTTCTTCAGGGTTTCATTCTCGCCTTTAAGCTTGGCGATATCCTCATTGGCCGTGCTGAGCTCATCTTTACACGAGTTGAGATTGAATTGAGAAGAAGTCAAGCTTGTTTTCAGAGCATCTCGCTCTTCTCCCAAAGCAGTAATAGTGGCATCCCGCCTTTCGACACGACCACGAAGGGTATCCTTGTCCTTCCGCAAGATTTGGTTGGCAATCTCTAAATTCTTTACATCCTTGGTAAGGCGATTGTTTTTCTCGCTCATACCCATTACAGAAGCTCCAAGCTAGGGAAAATGCAATGGGTAAGTTAAGGACAAAAATGAATAAAGTCAGAAATAGTCAAGGAAAGGAAGAGCGACATACCAATGATAGATGGATCCCGGCCTGGCAAGCGGCATGGTCTACATCCATGTCAGTCACTTGTCGCACCTGAACTGGATCGCTGGCACAAATTAAGGTGGAAATGCCTAGCAAACACTCCTCTACGCTGCGAGTTTCATTGATAAGTCCCTTCAAGCGAGGAACTTTGGCAGTTTCCTTACTCAGCTCATAGAGCCCTTCAAAGTCGGTGGGCTTCACGAAGTCTTCTTGAAGCCAGCTTGGGGCAGGAAAATCAGTAGGAATATGTGGGTCGCGGGGAGTTGGAGGCGAGTTAGAAATGGTGGTTAAGTCGCAAATCTCCGTTTCGCGGGATAGAGGAGGAACATCACCTTGATTGGGCTCAACCGCATCAGCTTCAGGAGCTGGAGAGTTGGTTTGAATAGAGCCAGAAAGGGGAATATCAGTTGTTTCTTCCACAGGGGCGTCAACAGTTGGCGGGACATTGCCTTCAGTAGATGGAAGGACTGGAGCATCAGAGGTGCTTGATGGGATATTTGGTTGAGCAGAAGGAGCGACATTGGTTGAAACAGCAGCCACCCTTTTCTGTCGCTTAGAGCGGCTGTCAGGATTGGTGGGTTTGGCTCTGGCCTTGGATGAACCTTGAGACTTCTCCAAGGCTATCTCTTTCGCGTCAGTGCCATCGCGAGATAGAGGCAGCGGGAGATTGGCAGGAAGAATAGCAAGAGCGGCATCCCGAGCACTGGACACCCTTTTCCTTCTCTTGTCAGTGTCAAGGTTAGCAATCTGGCGGCTTTCTATTGACTTAGCTCGATGATCTAGAAACAAAGAAAAGGGAAATTGGAAATTAGAATTATTCAAGTGTAAGTCAAATCGAAATAAAGAGAAGGTTAAATAAGAGATATACAAATAACAGCATTCATTGCGGGACAACTACGAGTACCCTTGCACGATTGACATTCATGAGCATATTTGTTGTCTGAATGCCGCTCCCAACCGTCGAAATAATTATGAACTATCGGAACTCGCAGCGGGATAAGAGGCAAGTTTTCCGCAATCCCAACTTGATCAAGAAGTTCCCTATTTCGCAAAATGCCCCTCCAGGAGATGAGAGGTTGAGGTGTATTATCGGGAGAATCAGTGGGAATAGCAACAAGGGCACGAATGGCGGCACAAAGAGCGTTATCACCAACAACTGAGGCATCACGAGTTTCTATTTGGGGTTTAATGGGGTGAAGATCAGCGGGATGCGACCATCCAACGCGAGAAACAACAAAAAGTGGGTCACTCAACCATTCATGAACTTTGGCTGGCAAAGGAGTAAGAATTTTGAGACCACGCTGATACTGAAGAGAAAAGCGAGTTTCCTCTATCTCGTCATCAAGTTTAGTGGTTTGCTTGTATCCTTTTAATAGACTGACTAAAGCCGTGACAGTGGGTTCCTTCCTCAAGGCGCGACAGATGGTGATAAAACTAGTAATGATCCTTATGGCATTGGGGTGAATCTCTGTGATCATAGCTTGGGCTTTATATAAAACTTCACAAAGAAAAGGGACTAGAGGGATTCTGAGGCCGGCTTACGTTGTGAAGGAAAAATGACTATGCCATCTCGCATTTCTCTTAGATGGGCAAGAGAGGTGCTTCCTTGGTAATCAGAAATGCGATAGATATTATGATTGATGTTATACAAAGTGTGCCAGGAAGTGATGGGGTTAGGTGTAAGGGAGCTTGCATCTGAGTTATGAGGGGCGAGAGAAGATCACGCCTCAGCATGAGCGGGATTGGTAAAAGGTTACCTTCATTTAAGCTTAGATTTTGTACCCCAGTGGAAGGGGGATTGCTGGATGTCGCAGCGGGAGAAGAGGTCGCCTCATCAGCCATCTCGCTATGTTCACTGGAAGAAGAAGAAAGGACAGATTTATAATGCATCATACGCTTCGAATAAGGGTCAGCGACATAGTGGGATTCAGATGAGTCGCTTAAATTGGGATCATACTTGTATTTTATAAATCGAACTAATTCTATGTTAGAAGTAAAAATATGAGACATAGGGGCTTAAGGGGGAAGAAAGAAGCGGCCTTGGATTTCAAGAGAGTCAATTACTGCGGGATCAACCCAATTTTCAACAAGCAACCTAACTATCTCGGCCTTGGGCAATCTCGCCCAAGTAGTCCGCAAGCGTCTGTATAAGCCGCCTGTGGCGAGACACCTACCATACTTAACCTGCCTAGCACAGTTCTTGTATCTCGCCATAGTTGGGAATTTGGGAAAAATTGAAGAAACAAGGGGAAAGATGGGATAACAACAGAACTCAAATAGTTGGGGAAAATGAAAAATCAAAGACTAAGGGTTTAAAGAATGTGAAGAGTTTGAAAGAAAAATTACCTGACGAAGGATGAAGACAACCGAAAAGAACGAAGAACTGTCGGAGAAAATGAAGAATTGCTGGAGAGAGGGGGCGATTTTCTGGGAAACGAAGAAAAAGGGGCTCCAAATCAACTTCTTTATAGCAAATAATGGACGAAATGGAATTCAAGAAACAAATTTATGGTGAAATCAGGGAAAGAACGGTGGAAAAGGGAGAGAAATCCGTCGGAGTTGAGAGCTCAGGTTGCCGGAAAAAAAGATGGATGATTCAGAATCAGGAGAGTAAAAAGTATAAGTGAAGATGAAAAGGGGGTATTTATATGGAGAGTGAAAAGATGGAATTGATTGAAATGACAGTTAAGGTAAAAATTTTAAATTTTCCCTCTCATTATTTGGCACGATTTTCAAACGACGGCGCATTAAATTTTGGAGGCCCGCCAGAATTGTGACACGTGTATGGATAGGAATCACCAACGTTCGGGCTTCTTAAGGAAGGAACTACATGTCGCAGAATTTTGAGACTGTAAACTTCAAGTTTTTGGCGAGACCATAAATGAATCTCGCCTCAAACTTAGGGGCTTCTGATGCTGCCCAAAAATAAGAGTTGGGCTTGTACCAAGTCCATAAGCGAGAAATAATCAAAGTGGGCCCAAAGCGAGTCAAGGCCCAAGAAGAAGATAGCGATAAAGGTGGCCCAGGTATATCCCGCTGAAAAGTATGTCCGAAAATATTCCGCCGTATTCACTAAGAAGGTAAGCTCAAGATGGTAAAAACGAGATAATGTTAGATGAACGGCGAAGTAACGATGTGAGATGAACGGCGAGATAATGGGATAAGGCAACACGATGCCTGGTTAACCGTATCCGGCGAGAGATGAATTCCAGTGAACGTGACACATAAGAGGCGGCATATAAATATCTACTAAATGGGACCCACTGGAACGGTTTGACATTGGGAAAAGTGACGTGTGTCAGAGAAAAAGTGTCACATGCTTTGAGTTTATTCTCGTGATTGACCAATTGAATGATGACACGTTGAGTTAGAAGCTAACTATCGCACGGGATAATCACGTGACGTTGGCATGTGTATAGCACGAGGGAAGGGGTATATATACAAGGGATCGTCATCCCTACCAAGGTACGTTCACCCACGCACATGAAACACCCTTCCTCAATTCAAATTTCCCTTTGTAACACAGAGACTTATCCTCACGCCGGAGGGGCTTACGCCGGAGCCGCCCCCGGATCAGTTCACGTTTGTTGGTGTGCAGGCGAGAAGAAGGAGCCGGAGGTATCAACATTTGACTACAACGGTGTTGTTGCTGTTGAGGAAATTCCCGGCAACATCAGTAAGGTAATTCTTTCTTTAAAAATTGGAGATATGTTATGTTCTTAATCGGTCTATTACTATTCCATTGCAGTATTTGTGATACATCCAATTTATTTTATTTGATTTATGAGATTGTATAATTTATTAGAGTATAGTTGAGTTTGTTTGAGGCTCCGTTTGTTTAGCGTAAAACATTTTCCGGAAAATGATTTCCTGCAAAATGTTTTCTGGAAAATGAAAATATTTTTCGAAAAATAAGATAAACTTGTTTTCGACTGTTTGGTAAGGAAAATGTTTTCCGAAAAATGTATGAATGAGTTGACTACAAATTTACCCACCCCAATCACCACCACCACCCCACCCTACTCACCACTACCACCCTCCCCACCTACCCCCCCTCGTCGAGTCAAAAAAAATATTAATCATTTTAAATTTATTTTTAACAACTCCTCCCCCAATCCACTCACCACCCCTGCCACCACCCACCCTACCCACCCCCCCCCTTCCCGCATCGAGTCAAAAAAAAATTAATCATTTTAAATTTAGGCTATATAGAGATCCATTTAGAATCAGGTTTGCGTATATCCTATAATAAAAAAATTGGGGAGCAATGCACTACCAGAAACAGGTGTTTTAGCGACGGAATCAACAGCGACGGACTCATTTCGTCGCTAAATAGCGACGGAAATTAAGCTTTAGCGGCGAAATTATTTTGGCGTCAAATTTAGCGACGGAATCTAATTCCGCCGCTAAATTCCGTCGCTAAAACGAATATTCCTCGAATATTCGTTTAATTACCGCCATTATTTTGGCGCTTGATTTACCGACGGAATATTCCGCCGCTACCTCTTTATCAGCGACGGAATTATTTCGCCGGTGAAAATATATTATTTTTTTATTTTTTTTATTAATCAGCGACGGAAATTTTCTGTCGGTGAAAATCAAATATTTTCTTTTTTTTTTTGAAATATTACACCGACGGAATATTTCCGCCGCTGATAAATTTAAAAAAATTAATTTATCAGCGTCGGAAATATTCCGACGGTGAAAATAAAATATTTTTATTTTTTTTTTTGAAATATTACACCGACGGAATATTTTCGCCGCTCAAAAATTAATTTTTTTTTAATTTATTAGCGGCGGAAATATTTAAATCATGAAATAAATGTTTTTATTTTTTTAAATTAAACAC
>JAFEMH010005537.1:95000-159584 GCA_022495995.1 Adenophora triphylla var. japonica
TATAGGGTATAGGGTATAGGGTATAGTCTATAGGGTATAGTGTATAGGGTATATGGTATAGGGTATAGGGTATAGGGTATAGCGTTTAGGGTATATGGTATATGTTATAGTGTATAGTGTATAGGGTATAGGGTATAGTGTATATGGTATAGGGTATAGGGTATAGCGTTTAGGGTATAGGGTATAGCGTTTAGGGTATAGGGTATAAATCATAAATATCATCATATTTTATATAAATAAAAACAATGATATTTATTAAATTAAAATTAATTAATATTTATGATTTATTTATTTTTTAAAAAATAATATTTATTGACTCATATTTATTTTTTTGACAGTGATTTAAAATAATTTTCATGTTTTATATAAATTAAAATAATTATATTTATTAAATTAAAATTAATTAATATTTATGATTTATTTATTTTTTCAAAAATAATATTTATTGACTCATACTTATTTTTTTTTACAGTAATTTAAAATAATTTTCATGTTTTATATTAAATTAAAATTAATTAACCTCAGCGACGGAATATTCCGCCTCTAAATATTGATTAGCGTCGGAATTTAAATTCCGCCGCTATAATTAATGTTTAGCGGCGGAATATTCCGTCGCTGAGGTTACATGCCATGCCATCAATCCGCGTGATTACGTATTTATCTGCGGCGGAATAACAGCGACGGAATATTCCGTCGCTGAAATGATATATAAATACAATTTGACGCCCTAATTACATCAACCTATAAACTCTCTCTCTCTCCCCGCTTTCTCTCTCTTCCCGCTATTTGCTCGTCTCCGTTTCTCCTTCCCTCACCGCCGTCCACCCTCGCCGTCCACCCTCGCCGCCGTCCACCTCTCCACCGTCTCCGTTTCTCCTTCCATCGCCGCCGTCCACCCTCGCCGTCCACCGCCACGACTGTCGTCCCTATCAATCAAGAACACACGAATTGAACAAGGTCAGAATCTCGATCAATTTAATCAAATTGTACCTTTTCATCTATGAGGATTTGGGTTCGTTCTTGAAGAAATTTGAGTACAATTGTTGATTTAAGAAATTTGAGTACAAATTGATTTTGTGATGTTTTTATATACAGTATATGTTTTTAAATTGATTTTGTGATGAAAATTCTACAAATCCGTGTTTATATTAAAAAACAGGTTGTAATCTTGAGATTCTGCAAGTGTAAAATTAGATCTGAGTTGGTTTTTGTCTATTAATTAAGAGGGAAAATTTCAATCTTGTTATTGCACTGTTATAGACCCTTTGCCATGATTTTTGTGCTTCCCTTTGCCATGATTTCTCTGCTTTCGTTTTCAAATTAAAACCCTCTTTTGATCAATGTAAAGGAAAGAAACCCAAAAAAATGGGGACTAAAAATCTCTCCTTGGTCCTATTCTTTTTCTCTGTTCTTCTTGCCATGGACTCCACAACTGCCTAGATGCCAGGTCCCTGTCTTTCTCTTTCTCTGTTTTACATATAAAGTTTTATATGTATTGTGAATGCTTTAGATTATTAGAACTTTAAAGTTTTATATGTATTGTGAATACATTGTTTCCTATTGTTAAAGTTGTATATTTTAATATTTTTACTGTAATACAAATATGAGTTCTAGTAAAAAGGGTAGGAAGACACGGCCCATCTACACATCTATTACTGGGACGCAACCGTCCCGATCCAGTACTGATGATGCCGATGTCGACCCTATACGCAATAGTACTAGCTCCACCTCTGGGGCCGATACGCATGCTGCCGTCGATTCTGAGGGGAGGATATTTGTCGGGATTTCGTCACTTTATGACCAGTAAGTAACTTTTCATTAATTTGATATAAGTTGGTTCCTTTTTGTTTTATATATAATTCATTATTTAATTTAAAATGTTATTGTATAAATATACTTGGCAGGTTTGTAGGTGGATATCCTACCCCAGGGACTAAGATCGGCCAGTATTGGTGGTCAAGGTTCATGACAGAGTTTTGGCCCAACTGGAAATCATTGCCACAGGGGCAGAAGGATGATGCGTGGGAGGAGTTTAAGGTAATGTGTTAATGGTTTTTATTTAAAACTTAAATATTAGTTTGTTATTAAAATGTTATAATTAATAATGATTATACTCTTTTAGTTTTGTAATGTTATCATTATATGTTGTAGGGGAAATATTGTTGGGCGCCGAAAATCGACGAGGCGACAGCTAGATTTGTTTTCGATATACAGGCTCATAAGCTATTTAAGGATCATATTGGTAACATATTTATCTACCCTTAATTAGTTTAATTAACAATGATTATACTCTTTTAATTTTATAATGTCATCATTATATGTTTACGAGATATTCATATTTTTTATAGGTAACACGAAGAAACAATGTTATACTAATCGGCTCAAGGCGAACCAACAGCCCTTAAGACCTACTTGGATGACCGAGGAGGTGTTTCTTCAATTTTGCGAATATTGGGGGTCGGATGCGGCGAAGGCTATAGCCGAACAGGCTAAGGCAAATAGAGCAGGCTCCTCGGGGTCGGCGGCGAAGCATACCATGGGGACGATCCCGGTCGGCGAGCATCACTACCGCGTGGTATGTATGTTAGTTTAAATGTAGTAGTGTATGCATGCTTTTAAATAGGTTTATGTACGTATGTTAGCTGGGAGCCATGTTGATGCTATGAAATTCATGGTTTTAGTGTAAATGTAGTGTATGCATGCTTTTAAATCAGTTAAAATGTTGCATATATACAATTTCAAAGTAATAATCTCGCTTATTTTATTTATAGGAAAGGGATCATGGTCCGAATGTCAGTTTTTTGGATGTTTACGCTAGCACCCATCTTCGGACTCCTACAGCGCTCGATCAACCTCCGCAATGGGTTGACGATCGCTCTGCTAATGCCTTTGTAAGTAAACTATCATTAAATGACTTGATTTTGAATATGTAAATTTATTTATGCCCCTTACATTGTGTATATGAATATAATTGTTTGTTTTATTTTGACAGAGTGCATATCAAGCCGCCGTTGTTCCCGAAGGAACACCTCCCGGTCAGCCCATTCCCTTTGTGCCTGATGTTTGGCGCTCGGTCACCTCTGAGGGACATCCAAAGAGAGGAGTCCGAGTGTTAGGGATGGGGGATTACGGGCGGCAATGCCCGTCGACGTCGACCGCCCGGGTTTACGGCCAAATGTTGTCCCGACCACGTTTCATGATCCGAGGGTCGACACTCTGCAGGCTGAGTTGGATGAGGAGAGACGCGAGCGGGCAAAGCTTACGGAGGCTTTGGCGGCTCAGGCGCAGATGCAGCAGGAGAATGATCGGCGTCATGCAGAGACTCAAAGACAATTGGCGCTGTTGATGGCTCATTTGGACCAGGACCAGGATAATTTCCGACCTCCCCTGAGTTGATTACGGGCTATTTTAGACTTGTTTGTACTATTTTATACTTGTTTGTAAACATTTGAGATATTTGTTACCCGCGGGAGCCCACTACTAGAAATTCATGTTTTAGCCACTGTTTTTAGTCACTGAATAGAGTCGGTTGCTAATTTAAAAACGAATTTGCAACCGAAATTTTGTGGTTGCTAATTTAGCTACTGAATTGCAACCAAACATTTTTGGTCTCTATTCTAGCAGCTGCTACGCAACTAATCTTACTTAGTGGCTACTTTTGCATCTGACTTGTAACAAAATTTTATTTGTGGCAAGTCGGTCTCTAAATTTGTTGCTAAACGGTTGCTAAAAATAATATGTGCATGATTGTAAAATTTTTAAAAATATTGCAGTAACTAAATAGTAGCTAAGTTCAAATATATACAAGTCAATAGATGGGTGGCTAAATTCGTTGCTAACGAATATGTTTTAGCCGCCGCTAAATTGCCACTAAATAGTTTTGTTCCATATTAGCAACTAATTTGCGACTCATCGTTTTCCTGTTGATAATTTAGCTATCGAACATTTTTGGTGGCTAAGTTGGAGGTCAATTTGCAATTAATCATGTTTCGTAGCTCATTTTAGCAATTAATATGAAACTGAATTTTATTGTTGTATGTCAGTCAGTATATATCAGTTGCAAAACGGTTGAAAAAAATTAAAATATATTTAAAATTCATCCATTGTTTTTTATTTTCTTTTAATTTTTTATTGACTAGGAAATAATATTTTAGACTTTTTTACTAGTGGTATTTTTTACAAAAAAAGTATATAAAAAAAGATAGAAAAAAACTAAAAAAAATGAAAGTATATTGAAGAAAAGAGGGACGGACTACCCTATATTTATTTTTTATTTTCTTTTAATTTTTTATTGACTAGAAAATAATATTTTAGAATTTTTTTGAAAGTGATATTTGTACAAAAAGGTGCATAAAAAAGATAGAAAAAAGCTAAAACAAATGAAAGTATATAGAAGAAAAGAGGGACGGACTACCCTATATTTGTTTTTTATTTTCTTTTAATTTTTATTGACTAGGAAATAATATTTTAGTTTTTTTTTACTTGTGATATTTTTTACAAAAAGGCATATCAATAAATTATATTTTTAGGCATTATTGTTTTAGGATTTAGAGTGGAATTCAAGGCTTAAGTATATTAATATTTCTTAAAAGTTTAATTTATTTTGTTGTTTTAAGTATTTTTTTCTATATTAAAAATAATATTAGTAAATATTCTTCATCTTGATATTTACTTGTTTTATTAATAATGATTATTACTATTATTATTATTAAATATTATTATGTAATTTTTTTTAAAAAAATTCACTAGTAACTAGCATCTCAATTAATTTTCTTTATCCAGAAAAAAATATATGAGATATTGGTTAGTAGTTAAATTTTTTACAAAAAGTTATATAAAAAAGTTAAGAATTGTTAAAGAAATAAAAGTATATAATAGAAGAGAGACGGACAATAGCATATATACTTTTTAGTTTTTTTATAATAATATCAATAAATTATATTTTTAGGCATTATTGTTTACTAATAATGATTATTACTATTAATATTATTAAATATTATTAGTTGAGGATCAAAGTTGAAATGAAAGGACTGTAAGGACTGATTTGAGTATAAAAGAAGTTTAGGGGAGCAAAGTGTAATTGTGAAATATCAATGACTGATTTAAGATTAATAAAAGTTAAGAAACTTATTTGAGAATAAGAAAGTTAAGGGACTGATTTAAATTGATGGACATTATAATTTGTTTTTGATAAAATTATATATATATATATATATACTCCCTCCGTCCCACTATAGTTGACACCCAAGGAGTGGGCACGGAAACTAAGAAGAAACAATTAAATAAAGAAAATGTGTGGTAGAAAATGAAGAGAGAGAATGAGTGGGGTAAATAGTAGTGTTGGTTGAATAAATTGAGTGGTGGAAAATGAAGAGAGAGAATTAGTGGTGGGGTCCATCTAATATAAAAATATAAAAACTAGGTTATTTTTGGAAGGTGTCAAGTGAAGTGGGACGACCCAAAATGGAAAGAAGTGTCAAGTATAGTGGGACGAGGGAGTATATATATATATATATATATATATATATATATATTTAAAATATATTAATATATATATTTAAATATATATGCAATTTTTTTAGTATAAAATGCTAATTTAGCGACGGAAATATTCGTCGAGAAAGCCCTCAATAATTTGGCATATAAAAAAGAAATAAATATAGCGACGAAATAATCCGTCACTAAAATGGATAAAAAATAAAATGACCATTTAAATAGAGACGAAAAATTCGTTGCTAATCCGTCGAAAGATTTTACCGATGCAACTTTTAACAACATAATTTTTACGTCGAAAACTCGTCGTTAATTTGATTTAGCGACATATTTTGTGTATTTACCGATGGAAAAATTCGTCGGTATTTGCCTGTTTTCTTGTAGTGTATAATTAGCCAGCGATAATTGTTGGTGTTATGTAGCAAAATTTTGCAACTACTTACTCTCAATTTCAATAAAACCGATTAGCCACGAAAAATTGGTTGATAATGAGTTGTAAAAATTAGCGACCGATTGCTTTTAAAATCCATAACTCAAATTTTGCGACCGCGTGATTCAAAAGATGGCCACCGATTTTCAGTTGCAGTTTTTGCCACTAAGTTTCCAGTCACTAATTTTGCTACGTGCATTTAGCCACTGATTTGTAACTGGATATTTTTGTTGCTATATTAAATTTAGCCACCGATTTGAAGGATTAGCGACTAATTTTGCGATGGCTAAACAATGATTTTCTAGTAGTGGCCCCTCCCCCTATCCCCCCTCTCCCCCACTCTCCCCCCTCTCCCCCTCCCGATTTGGTACGGTGATATTTAGTCTTTAGTTTGGTACGCTGATATTGATTTTTAGTTTTATAGTTTTAGTTTTATAAATTGAATTGTTATATCAGGTACAAAAAAATTTGGATAATTGATATTTTAAATTATTTTTTTTTAATTTATTTCAGTATCAGCGACGGAAATTTTCGTCGCTGAAATTAATTAATTTTTATTACAGCGACGAAAATTTCCGCCGCTATATCAATTAATTTCAATATAATTTAAATTTAATTTTTGTTTCAGCGGCGGAAATTTCCGTCGCTGTACTAAAAATTAATTAAAATAAATTAATTTCAGCGTCGAAAATTTTCGTCGCTGAAATTAATTCATTTTAATTAATTTTTATTACAGCGACGGAAATTTCCGCCGCTATATCAATTAATTTTAATATAATTTTCATTTAATTTTTGTTTTCAGCGTCGGAAATTTCCGTCGCTGTAATAAATTTATTTTAATTAATTTTTATTTCAGCGACGGATATTTTCGACGGTGAAAATAATTTAATTTTATTAATTTTTATTACAGCGGCGGAATATTCCGTCGCTGAAATAAAAATTTAATGAAATTAAATTGATTTAGCGGCGGAAATTTCTGTCGCTGATGTAAACAAACACCGGCGGAAATAATTATGTCGGTAAAATCAAAATATATCGGCGAAATTTGAGCCGTCGGAAAGCTGCGGCGGGCTGGTAGAGGCGGACCACCGACGGAATATTTCCGTCGGTATTTATATATAGCAACGAAAATTTGATTTTTGCGACGGAAATTTTCGCCGTTAAAACCTGTTTTTCTGATAGTGATGGCTCAAAAAAATGTATCACAACTTTGTCTATCCCTACCGTCTTTTCTTTATTAGTTATATTATAACTGTTCTAATAAAAAAAATGCAAAGGGCAATTGGGAGCAAGTGCCCCCAAATTCCTTATATTAGTAGTACATCTCTTCAACACACGGTGCAATCAAATTTCTTTATTATGAATTTAAATTTTAATATTTAAAAAATTATTTCAGAACCAGACGGTAGACGGTGATGGTGGTCTGACAATGGTGACAGTGGTGTAGATGGGTGGGTAGGGGTGGGGTTTTCCCCACACAAACGGAGCTTGAGTAGATTAATGATGGTGAAAATTTGGTTGAAAATTTAGTATTACAAATTTATCCTTGTACCTTTGCCAGATTAATAAACATAAATTCTTCATCCCTTTCGTCTTGTAATAATCTTGTTTTTATGAAAAATTAATAATTAAACTTTGACACTCAAAATTTTATTATTCTCAAGAAATTTTGAAGTTATTGATAAAATAAAATAAAATGTAATGAGCTTCAAATACAATATTTAGAAAATTATTAAATTGTCACTAAAATTAAAAATTAAAAGTTGATAACCTTGGGTACAATATATCAATTGATTTTCCGGTTGATGCCACACGGGTCAAAACAAAATACACCTACTTAATTATACAACTTGGACTATTGAAGAAAATAAAATACTCTTGCCTTGAAAATGTGACTTTTTGAAGGAAAATATTCAGACTTTGAACTTTCATAGCAACTTCTCATCTCCTTTGGGAAACAAATTCCTCCTAATTCCATTATTTATTTAACTACTATAACAAATGTTACGTTTGATTTGTCTACTACATTTTACACGCACCCAAACGACTTGTACATATAAGACAAAAGAGTAGACAACAAAAGCATGCCAAACCACTCCAAGAAAAGATATGATGCTCCATTTGCAAGAAGAAAGAAATTACCCTCCCCCCACTGTTCCAAATTCCACGCTTTCCATGCACCTTCCCTCTCACTTCCTTTCTATTTCCTTTCACTAACTCTCTCTCTATATATTCATACCTTCACACATTCATTTTTCATCTTAAACCCAAACGAAGAAAATTCTCATATCTTTTCAATTATATGCAAGCAACTATATATATTATTCAAGTTCCTTACAATAAAATAATCAGATATGTATCTAATGCTACTTGGATTGTTCAAAATCCTTTTCCTGCAGATAATTCTCAGCAGGATGACAAGTTTTTCCAAGTTTTTCCCAAGATTTCGGTATTTAATCAATACCCGGCTCGCTGTTTTTTGGAACAATTCCAAGGTTCAGGTTGAAATATCGAAAAGGCAGTCTTCTTTTGATGATTCTGCCAAGAAGACTGTCGACAATGGTCTACGTAGAGAGGAGGTGGAGTTGTTAATGGAAAGTTTGGGACTTTTTTGCCACCCTGAAGGTGAACTGCTTCAGGAGAGGTTGAATTCTGCTGACATTTCTAACCTTTTTGAAGAAAAAGAGCCTTGTTTGGATGAAGTTAAGGCAGCTTTTGATGTTTTTGACCAGAATGGAGATGGGTTTATCGATGCAAAGGAGTTGCAGAGAGTACTATGTGTTCTGGGATTGAAAGAACGATCCGAGATGGAGGATTGCAGGCGGATGATCAGATTACATGATGAAAATGGAGATGGGAAAATAGATGTTGATGAATTTGCTAAGTTTATGGAGAAGAGCCTTTGCTGAACTCCTCTTATAGGAAGACTTTAAATTTATTGATTTTAATTTATTTTTTTCTGCTGCAATTTTGTATTACACACAACTGTGTTAATCTGTATATTGTTAGCAAAATTTGCAATTACAGAAGAAAGAAATTACAAATAAAATTACAGAACAGAAATACACTGGAACAGAGATAAGATGGCAGTAACAAATTGGTTGTGCACGAGCCCTGATGAATCAGTCTCCTTAAGACTTATTCGTCCCCTCACCAATAGTGCTTGAGGCTGCCTTGGACGCGAGTCTCCCAGGATAGAACGTGCGGACCGGGGGCACTTTGCACCTAAAGTTCCCGGCGAATTGGCAGTGTGCCTAGACAGTATCACCAAATGCAATATGCAAGGAGGCCAAAGGAAGTTTGAACAATATGCAACGAAGTGGAATGTAGAGAGATTCTGGAAATCAGTGTCTTTTGTTGTTGTTGTTCTTCCCTTTTTTATAGTAGCCAAGAAAATCATAACTGCTAGAAAATTAAAACCCTTTTTAATTTCCTTAATTACTGCATTTATTGCGGCAGTTACACAGGCTCTTGAAATCAATCAGAAACGTTTAAGTACGCATTCTGCTTTGGTACCACGCTGGCTGATGCCCAGTCTGCTGATGCTCACACTGCTGGTTCCCAGGTGCTGCTGGTGTCCAGACGCTGCTGGTTCCCAGGTGCTGCTGGTGTCCAGGCACTACTGGTGTCCAGGTCTGTGCTTTGGTGTCCGGTGACGCTGCTTGGTTCCCAGTCTTCTTTGGTGTCCAGGCACTACTGGTGTCCAGGCGCTACTGGTTCCCAGGTGCTGCTGATTCAACCAACCAGCCTTGGCGCCAGTTACAGTGGGTCAAGTTTAAAAAGAATGTAAAAAGTGGGCTAGTGCGAGTAGGCCACTTTGGAGCTACATTGCCTCTATGCTCCATAATCTTACTCCCTACTAAAGTGTAGGAGTATATAAACTAATATCATTTTACATTCCTTTCCAATATGGGATAACCACATTTCCCACTTTCAACCCACTTACTTTGAGCATTAATATCTCATTCATCCCTCAACCATTTTGGACAAATGAATATATGATTTCAACGTTCTCATGAAGTAGAACACAATCCAACAATCAATTTGGTCATTTAACAAACAACCCATTTAGGAAATAATACATTATTTCCTTCAAACACACATATTTTTCCAACAATCCCCCACATGAAGGAAATAATGAGGAAATGGTGATAAAGTCCGACAGTTGACACCTGCATAGGATAGGTAGGGGTTTGCCCTTTGAACCTTCCCTTGTAAAATATATTTACTCTACTCGCTAATCAGTAGACACGATGTCCTTGAACTGTTCAGCTTTTTGTGTAGCCGATCATATACTTTACACAGGTATCTCCCTAACACACTTCAATTCTCATGACTATGTTCATTCACGGCCCTGAACATAATGCCTGGTTCTGTGAAAGGGTCTAAGAATTGAGCCTCACACAATTCTCCTCGAAGCGGCCACACTTCTCTCTCACATAGGTGATTCTTATTATTAACTCGTATTATCTCGCTCGACTTTTCGAAGCGTAAGAATCATTAAAAGCTAGAAGCTTAACCTTTTCCTTTCGGAATGTCACTTAAGGAATGGGTTTGGGGATGATTTCCCCCACAGTGACATTACAAGTCTTTTAACAGTTAGGTTGTCCCTTTGAAAACCTAGATCTTGGGATCTCCAGTCAACTAGGTGGGGTTTTCCGCTGTGTTTAACTTCTAAGGAGGCTTTAGTCCCATTCCTAATGTCAAACGTTCAACTACCTCTTTTGTTAACCCTTTTTGTTAACGGATCCGCTAAATTATCCTTTGACTTCACATAGTCAATAGATATGTTACCAGTTGAGAGTAGTTGTCTTATGGTATTATGTCTACGACGTATATGTTTAGACTACCATTACACACATTGCTATATGTCTTTTCAATCATAAATTGACTTTAGCAATATACCATCTTGCTAACAAGATTTTATCCATTTGATAATTGTTAACTCAGATTCAGCTAATGACTTGTTTAACCACGAGTCCATTAGTTTTTCTTGAATTTGAATCAACGAATCAAATTGACTAAAATTTTCCTTAGTTAACATATCGTTTTTGGATTTAATAAACAACGTGACGTAGCCACTCTTGTTTAAATCCACACAATCAAACCTTTGATGTCTTTATAACTTTGTGATTCATTTTCTAGCATGGAGGTCAGAAAATCCGGGCCATAGAATTTCTTATCCTACCTCATTTGCTATATCGAGGTCATGCCTCTTCTTTATCATTTTCCCATGATAAGTTTCTTCTTCTTTTATTGAATCATGAATCCGTTTAAATGAGTTTGCCCCATCTCTTAATTTATACGGAAACATATTCTTAAAGAAAGAAGCGCTTCATGATTCCATTATTGAATCTTGAATTCATACACAAGAATTCTATAATCACAACTATTGTAAGTATACCCAACCATATGCAATCAATAGTATTTAGTGTAACATATACACAAACTACATTTCGTTGTGTTTTATCACTACCTCTTTATTAAGTTGGTTTCCAACTTTTTCTTTAAAGAGATAAGATTCAACATTTTCCTTTTTAGCAAGAAAAGTTAAAAGTAAAACTTACATTTTACCATCATCTATGTGAATAATATTCACATCTCAATATTGATCACTTGATCAGTATTCACATCTCAAGAATCAATATGCCTTGATTATAACTTCAAGCACATATATGATGAGTCTTGTTTGTATCTATTTTGACCATATAATGAGATTCAATCTCATTATTGATCACTTGAACACCCTTTCGTTTCATTCATTTAAACTTCATGAATGACATCACAGTTGTCTCTCAAGACACAAGGTATATGTTCAACTTTTCAAACAAATTTGGCTTTTTAAACACGTTTGACTTTTCAAACGATTTTGACATTTCAAACAAGTTTGACCAACTTTGTTTTAGTATTAAGCATTTCGGCATGCTTCATCACATTTTCTTTTGCCATAAGAAATGTTAGACAACTTTTTCTCCAAAGTTCTATTCTCTTTTTCAACACAAAGACGAATAGCACACACCTCAACATTCATTTCCATTCATTATGTTTGAGGTGATTTTAAAATATTTTCAAGTGAAAAACAATTTCTCAATTATTGTAATCACTTGAGAATTTCACTCAACACCATCCATTCGACATGGTTTTTCATGGAAGACTATTTCCACTTCTTCCATATGATTTTTTATTTCATTTATGGATTCCACTATTTAAAATCAAGGAAGCGGATTACGATGATTTTCATTTCACCCGCATTCTCGATTTTCTATATATAGTCCAACGACTTCCACAAATGTTTTGCAATTTTCTTCGTACTATATATGTTTTATAATGAATCCGACAATTCATTAAGTATATAGTTCCGATAAAGAAAATTCGCATGCTTCAACCGCACTCACGGCTTGAACATCCATCACATTTTCACCCAACTTTGTAGGATCTTCCAAAAGAAACTTCTCTAAGTTCAAGGTGGTCAAGTAGAACATATTTTGTTGCCATCACAAAATTTTCTAACTTTTCACTATGGTGATCCGAAAACTTGGAACAACCACATTCCATTAGAGATTTGTCTCTACACAAACCAATATAATTCTCTAACTTAATTAGAGAATTAACTCCAAGAATAAATTGCTAATTCAATAGGAGAATTAACACAATTTATTTCTTATAACCACTCATATTTATAAACCTTTGAATTCCTTAATGGAATTATAATTGAAGGTTAATTATTCCAAAACTTTAAAGGTCTCATCTTGGAGCACCTCTAAATTAGAGAAAATCACATTCTCATTTACAAAATACACAATTTTTTTTAGAAGTTCCCATTCTAAATATTTTGTGTTATTTGTCATCATCAACAACAATAAGATTTAACAACTTCCTTCAAGAAGCCTTATTGTTTTTATCTTTATGACATTAGTCACATATTTTCCCAATAGGTTTTAACAACTTCTTTCAAGAAGCCCTATTTTTGTAACATTTTTCAATGTTCACAACAATAGAATTCACCAACTTCTTTCAAGAAGCTCTATTGTTTTTATCTTTGTGACTTTTGTCACTATTAACAATAATAGGATTTAACAACTTCTTTCATTTCAAGAAGCCCTATTATGTTAACCTTTGTGACCTTTGTCACCAATGCAACTAATAGGTTTTAACAACTTCTTGTAAGAAGACCTATTATCTTTGTCAACTAAACGTTAAAGACTTAATCTTCCAACGTTCTTAGTTTCAATGAACTTTCCAATCTCTTTACATGATGTATAACCACTACAAGAGGCTTAGCCACAATTGGTTTATACAATCATTGTAACATAGTTGATGTCACGGAGCATCAATCTTTCCATCTTTATTAATCTCATTAAACAGAAATTAAAAAATTTAGTTCACAAAAACTGCTCTGGTCCGAAATTTTTATCTTCACTTTCACATTATAGATTCCAATCTCCACCGTTCAGAATCTTCTCCTATAAGTCGTGAACATACACACCAAATTTCAGCTCGATCCAACGGTTAAAGAATTGGGAATTGCAATTTTACCACAGCTGGTCATTGCAAAACCTTGCTGGAATTTCCTTCCATCCGTCTCTTCCATCGTATTTCTCAAATCTGTAATCCTTTCTCAAAAAGGCGAATAAGTCTTAAGATTGTTAGCAAAATTTGCAATTACAGAAGAAAGAAATTACAAATAAAATTACAGAACAGAAATACACTGGAACAGAGATAAGATGGCAGTAACAAATTGGTTGTGCACGAGCCCTGATGAATCAGTCTCCTTAAGACTTATTCGTCCCCTCACCAATAGTGCTTGGCCGCCTGGACGCGAGTCTCCCAGGATAGAACGTGCGGGACCGGGGCACTTTGCACCTAAAGTTCCCCGGCGAATTGGCACAGCCTAGACAGTATCACCAAATGCAATATGCAAGGAGGCCAAAGGAAGTTTGAACAATATGCAACGAAGTGGAATGTAGAGAGATTCTGGAAATCAGTGTCTTTTGTTGTTGTTGTTCTTCCCTTTTTTATAGTAGCCAAGAAAATCATAACTGCTAGAAAATTAAAACCCTTTTTAATTTCCTTAATTACTGCATTTATTGCGGCAGTTACACAGGCTCTTGAAATCAATCAGAAACGTTTCTGGTACGCAGCTGCTGGTACCCACGCTGCTGATGCCCAGTCTGCTGATGCTCACACTGCTGGTGCCCAGGTGCTGCTGGTGTCCAGACGCTGCTGGTTCCCAGGTGCTGCTGGTGTCCAGGCACTACTGGTGTCCAGGTGCTGCTGGTGTCCAGACGCTGCTGGTTCCCAGTGCTTCTTGGTGTCCAGCACTGCGGGTGTCCAGAGCGTTCCCAGTCTGCTCCTGTGTGCTGCTGATTCAACCAACCAGCCTTGGCGCCAGTTACAGTGGGTCAAGTTTAAAAAGAATGTAAAAAGTGGGCTAGTGCGAGTAGGCCACTTTGGAGCTACATTGCCTCTATGCTCCATAATCTTACTCCCTACTAAAGTGTAGGAGTATATAAACTAATATCATTTTACATTCCTTTCCAATATGGGATAACCACATTTCCCACTTTCAACCCACTTACTTTGAGCATTAATATCTCATTCATCCCTCAACCATTTTGGACAAATGAATATATGATTTCAACGTTCTCATGAAGTAGAACACAATCCAACAATCAATTTGGTCATTTAACAAACAACCCATTTAGGAAATAATACATTATTTCCTTCAAACACACATATTTTTCCAACATATATTCGCATAAAAACTATGAACATCATCTTGATTAACAAAGCTTTATATTGTTGAACATTCAAATACAGGATTTCGTCTAGAATTAATTCAAGAAAGAGAGTAATAAAAGGTAATCGAGCGACGGACAACAATTAAACCGAGATCTATCATCCACCTCTAAAGGCACATAAAGAAACAAGAACGAACTTGGCATGGTACTCCCTCCCTCCCTAATTGAATGTTCAAATTTCATTTTAAATGACACTCTGAAAATGTATGCTCGTTATACATTTTAATGGCAAAGATTTATAAGTATTTTTGTTATCCACTTTCTAAACATTTAGATTTACTATAATAAAATGAATAGCAAAAAAATTGGTATTTTTGCAAAAAAAAAAAAAAAACATTCATTTTGGAACAAAAATTTCTTGAATTCGGACATTTAGGGATGGAGGGAATGGAGGGAGTATGATGATCTTTCTTACTTCTTCTCATAGTCGCGTAGCAGCATCCCAATTGCCTTGCATCAGGACATCATCAATAGGCCCTGTAAAGTTTAAGCCAAATTATTTGAAAACAGATTCCTCAATGTAAAGAATGCCTCCAAATTATTTCTAAATCAAGAAAAGTACAAAAAAAAATAAAAAAAATCATTAGTATCTTAGCTTGCAAATAACATCAAAAATATAATAAAAATATAAATTTCCAATAATTTAATACGGAATACTCCCTCCGTCCCAATAAAAGCTTCACTAATTAACCAAAATGGCGTCCCGTTAGAAGCTTCACCTTTCTTTTTGTGGCAAAATTTTTTTACTATTTCCTCCATTCATTCTGTCTCCTAATTCACTATTACACTCACAACACTTTTCAAATTTACTATTTCCTCCACTAATTCTCTCTCCTATTTTCAAATTAGACTCACAACATTTTTTTTTCCCTCTCATTTCCATAATTTGCGTGCCAACCCAAAAGGGTGAAGCACTTATTGGGACGGAGGGAGTATATGAGACTAAAATGCGAGTGGTAGACTTATACTCCCTCCGTCCCAACATTTTATAGACTTTTGGGTTTTGCACGGGAATTAAGGAGGAAGTATTATATTGAAAGTGTTGTGAGTGTGAAAATAAAATAGGAGAGAGAATGAGTGGAGAGAATAGTAAATTATAATGGTGATGTGAGTATTAAAATAATGTAGGAGAGAGAATGAGTGGAGGGAATAGTAAAGATTCCTTTCCATTTTGGGAAAGTTATATACTCCCTCCGTCTCAATAGAAGCTGCCCAAATTTTGCCTTGCACGCAAATTAATAAAATGAGTGAGAAGAAAAAATGTTGTGAGTGTAATTTGAAAATAGGAGAGAGAATGAGTGGAGGGAATAGTAAATTATAATGGTGTTGTGAGTATTAAAATAATGTAGGAGAGAGAATGAGTAGAGAGAATAGTAAAGATTTCTTTGCCAAAAAAGGAAAGTGAAAGCTATTAATGAGACATCCAAAATGGCAAAATGGGAAGCTTCTATTGAGACGGAGGGAGTATTATTGTGGGACGTCCAAAATGGAAAGTTTTTATTGTGGGACGGAGGGAGTATATAACAAGCTACTTCCCCAGATTCTTGTTTTGATAACAGTGGGCTAAGCTCATGAGGTGATTTTTTAGTGTGGCCGTTACTGTTCGGCCCAAGTTGAAAAAATATCAATATCTAAAAAATTTAGAGGGTTACTTTATAAACCCTCAAAATTTAAAATATATGAGTAAATCCCATATGAATCAATTACAAAAATGTCATTGAGGTTAATTATTTTTTTACCCCTTTGTTCATCTTCTCCCATTCACTCCATTCACCACTCTCCCCCCAATCCCCATTTCCAGCCCCTTACTTTCTCTCTCTATAAAAAAAAAATAAAAATCTCATTCTCAAAATTTTAACATTTTGTTTAAATCAAAATCAAGAATCATGGATGAAATGAAAATTTTTGTTCATCTTCTCCCATCACTCCATTCACCACTCCCCCCACCCCCATTTTCAGCTCCTTTCTCTCTCTATCAAAAAAAAAAAAAACCATTCTCAAAATTTTAACATTTTGTTTAAATCAAAACCAAGAATCATGGATGAAATGAAAATCTTTCTTTACTATATCACTATATAAATGTGATTACATTTTACATTTAGAAATCAAACTAAAAAAAAACGGAAATTATCAGAGTCGGCCATCACCTGCCGACTTTGGGCTTAAAAGTCGGCCACACTCGGACGACTTTCGGCTTAAAAGTCGGCCACTACTGGCCGATTCTGGAAAAAAAATCAACCACTCCCGGCCGACTTTTTGTAATTTTTTTCATCACACCCGGATGACTTTTTAATAAAAAGTCATCCACCACTGGCCGACCCCTTGTTTTTTCATAAAATTCACGTAATTTTTTTTGAAATTATACTCCAAAAATCATTTTCATGAGCTAAATAAGTCATATAATTTTTTAAAAAATTATACTCCAAAAATTATTTGCTCTTTTTAATTTTATCTTGAATATATATATTTTTTTAAAAAAAATTATGTATATAAATTTTAGAGTATAATTTCAATAAAAATTATAATTTCTTTTAGATATATGACTTATTTAGCTCATACAAATGATTTTTGAAATATAATTTCAAAAAAATTAGATGAATTTTATGAAAAACAAGGGATCGGCCAGTGGTGGATGACTTTTTTCCCATAATCGGCCGGTGGTGGCCGACTTTTAAGCCAAAATTCGGCCGGGTGTGGCTGACTTTTAAGCCCAAAGTCGGCAGGTGGTGGCCGACTTTTTCCGTCGGAGTCGGCGGGTAGCGGCCGACCCCTATTTTTTCATAAAATCCCCCAAAATTTTGTTCTCATTTGAATGAAAGTGAGTGTCCCTATTTTTTCATAGAGAGAGGAAGAGGAGTTGCCGAAAAAAAAATGAGGTTTTGGGTGCTAGGAATAATTGATCAGTGGGAAGAGAGTAAATGGGTGTGGGTGTGTGTGGGTTCTTCTTCTTCTTCTTCTTCTCTCTCTCTCTCTCTCTCTCTCTCTCTCTCTCTCTCTCTCTCTCTCTCTCTCTCTCTCTCTCTCTCTCTCTAGGCTGTAAATGAAATGGGTGTGGGTGGGTGGGTGATTTTTTTTTTTTTTTGATAAGTATTAAATGAATGGAAGGGTATAAGAGGAAAGATGGGTGTTTGTTTACATTTATTTGGGGTGTTTTTAGAAATGGGATTTACTCATAAAATTTTGGGGTTTATTTAGTAACCCTCAAAATTTACTCAACTCCGGTCACAATATATCCGATGAAGTGCTCACCAAAAGTCTGGACGGAGCCGCATCTGAAAGGGTGAGTTTAGGAAACAATTGGTTTCCTATTTTCAATCAAAGTCATATATTTTCTCCGACTCATTAATAATTTCATATTTTGTCATTTTGGGTGTCCCATTTAAAGTTTCACCTTTTCTTTTTTGACAAAGAATCTTTACTATTTCACCCACTCATTCTCTCTCCTATTTTACTATTGCACTCACAACATTTTTCAAATTTACTATTTCATCCACTCATTCTCTCTCCTATTTTACTATTACACTCACAATATTTTTTAAATTTACTATTTCATCCACTCATTCTCTCTCCTATTTTACTATTACACTCACAATATTTTCTCCACCCTTAATTTACGTGCCAGCCAAAAAGGGTGAACTAATTATTGAGACGGAGGGAGTATTTGATAAGTTGATTTTGAAACTTTCATGGAAAGATTTATATTGTCCTATAATGAAAAGGATTTTGTTAATATTGTAAATATCTTGTATTTATGTACATAGATTTATATAAGGACTAATCTACTAATAAAATTTCTTTCCTTGTGAGTGTGCTTTATGTTTCCTTGTAGGAATTGGAAAACTCACATATGAAAATATGTTGGATTCGTGAAGATCTTCTCAATATGCATATAAATACAAGAGATTAGTGTAAGTACCCCAATCTGGATCACCCCCTTTCAAACACACGGGAAACACCGCAGACTCATCAAACGTAGTCTCGAAGACCTCCCTCTTCTCTCTTCCTCCCTTAGCCTTCTGGCTCCCCTCTAAGTCCTCTCGAGGCACTCCCGGCCCCTTTCGGATCCTTCCGAGGCCTTCCGAGCTCCCTTGTGCTGCTCCGAAGCCTCCCCGAGCGCTCCCGAGACGCTCCCGCGCTGCCCCGAGGCACTCTCGAGGTACTCTGAGGCCCCTCGTGGTACTCCGAGGCCTTGCCTGGTCTTTCCCACGGTGTCCCGGCTCTTTCCGAGTCAAACCGACGATCCCAAACCACGCCGAAACTCCGCCCGAGTGACTCCTGCCACCACAACGCACGCCGAACCTCGGCCCGAGTGATCCCGACGATCCCCACGCACGCCGAACCTCGCCCGAACGCAGCCAGAACCTCAACTCACGCCGAAACTCGTCCGCGGACAACCGGCATCTCCCGAAGCAATCCCGATCCGCACCTAACGCTACTCCGACCTCAAACACCATTCCCCACGGAAGATGACGCGAACCAACATTGGTAAGGCTTCCTTCCATTACTATTTCAATACATTTTCATACATAGCATACAATGTAGACATCCGATACAGCATGCATTTTTAAAAGCACACACACACACACACAACATTTAAAGGATATTAGGGGTATCCGAAAGACTCGTTTTACGAGGCTACTCGGGTGAGCTCTAATATTCTAATATTCTCTTCCCGGGGAGTCATCTGACCTCCGAACTCAAAATCTCATCACACAAAAACAGTTTAAAATTATCTTTAAACTGATGCCCTTTTTCAATGTTTTGGGCTTAATAAAAACGGCGTGGCGACTCTACAAATGCGAAAACAAACGGCGAGACACCTCCAACCCGAAAACGGCCGCAAAGCTGGGAAAAATGCCCGGATCTTAGGGGCCGCGAGGCCTGCTCGGATCCGGGTAATTTCAGTTGGCGACTCCGCTGGGGATATTTTTGTTTTAAAAACTTTTAAACAAAACAAAAGATTTTTAAAACGATGATGAGGGTCAAACTTTCATTTTACCCCTTCCTTTAACTGTTGTGTGTGTGCACGTGCTTCGTTTTTATTTTACAAAAAATAAAAATACAAAAAATGCATCAATATACATCTCGTGCATACATTTAAAATTCTTCAAAAAAACTTCTGTTTTACTCGGAAAAAGAATTTTAGAGACCGCACACTACGCGCACTGCCGCCTCGGATACACCGCACTCTACTCACACTGCTTGCCTCGGTTACACCGCACGCTACGCGCACCGCTCTTTGCCTGATACACCGCACACTACAACCCTTAACCCGGAGTGGTCTCGGTTGCGATCCGTTTGGTCTTCCTAGGCCTCTTGGGCGCGCACGGGATCATTCCAAACATCCCATCCTAGCCAAGCGTCAACCCCGCACGTTTGAGTCTTGAGTCACACTCGTCCGGACTCGGTTGGTTTTTACCCGGTCAGGTGTCATACGGCTGGATACATATACCATGCCGGCCATTTTCGAGTCAAGGCTCGGAACTCAAGATCCCTTGCGCAAGCAAAGCGATGAAAGGTCATGCTAAAATCTTGACCTGATCTTGATTTCCGGCTACACCCAGACGATGTTCCGTCCGGATATACATCCATGCTTGCATGACACCATGTCATCAAGCCTTTGATACGTCGGCCATGACAATATGACCCGGCCAACGCCTAACGTCACGGATCCCTTGCGCAAGCAAGGTAAAGAGAGGTCATGCCGAACTCTTGACCCGATCTTGACTCGGTGGCCGGCTCGGTTCACTATTCACATGGCTAACGCATCAAAACGAACATGACAGGCTCGGTCCTTAGGTTCGATTTTTCTTTTAGGCCGGTGGAAACCGCTTGCACTATAGGACCCTCGCACAGGGGTCCGCCCACCCCCGGGATGTCGAAATACGAGGTGCAAACGAGGGGCTTATAGCCGCACGGATGGTCTCCACTGACCCGGGATCTAGCATAGTTGCGAAAAACAAGAGCAATCTTTTCCAACCTACCTAGGATTACGAGAAAACATGTTTTAAGTAAATTAAAACAACAAAAAATCAAAAAATAAAAGAAACGGAAACCACATGCCACGTGAGCTTTCCCCTTTTATCCCGTTAGGCCATTCCGTGTCTAAACCTTGCCCGTCACCCCCTCCAGTGAACCGAGAGTGGTTGAGAATACAGAAGCCGCCTTTTCGCATCGAGGTCACAAGGTCCGATAGCCCTTCCAATTCAACGGTCCGCACCGTCCGATACTCCCCATGACGGGATCAACGGATAACAGTGAGGGAAACGGAACCCCGCCACTAAGGAACCTCCGTGACAATGGAGGAGGTGCTTTGCGAGCCTTCGAAACCATCAAGAAGCGCCAAGAAGAACAGCAAGCCTCGGATCGTCGACACCTTGCGTTTTCGAGGAACAGTTGCAGTTCCCCAACCCGACGGAACCTTTGTTCTCATAGAGGACGAAGATATACCGGCTCCCCGGTTTCTCAAAGCTATCGCCGGGTCCCGCCTCCGTCAAGCTACGAGATCCCAGCAACGCAGCGGCTCTCGCTCAAAGCTCCTCGGGCGTCGGTCAAGCGGCTCAGAGCATGCCCGCCTCGGCACGGTCGGTTTCCGGCTCAGCACATCAAGCTTCGCACTAACAAGACACATACGTGCTCGCTCCGCCCGATCCCAATGCATCTCGAAGGATCAAATCCGGCGAAAGGATCAAAGAAGGAAGGCTCGAGGAACCCTCGCCTGCGCCGCTGCGGAGGCATGTGAACCGGATAAAAGGGCCTCCCTCGAAGGCCTACTGGCTCCCGAAGATGTCCCGGCATCCATGCTATGCCGCCCTCAAAGGTCCCTCATGCTGCGGCTCCGGCTCGGCTCTAGGCGGAGGAACGTCTGAGAATGCCTCGAAGGCATAGGCTCGTGCGCGGCACACGTCGCGAAGACCGGCAAGATATCTTCGAAGCCATCTTCTTCGCAAACGACCTCATCGCCACGTAACGGCGAGTCAGCATATCGTAGGCTCTCCCCGGGACCTGCACCAACAAGAAGCCAAGGAAACGCTCGTCAAATGCAGTTATACTCGACAACAAAAAGAGAAAAATGCAGAAAAGATGCCAAGATGGAAAAGAGTCAGCACACTCACCGATCTGTCGGGATCCACTCGGTATGCAGCAGGAGCCTGCTCCGGAACGGGTACAGACACCCTCCTCCTCGATCCGTCCCCGCGGACGTACGTGAAATCCGGTCCCGGCATCGGAACCTCTAGGGGAGCCTGCGGGCCAGCCTCTCTCTCCCGCGCCAGTACCTGCGGCGTCCTCAGCTTCCTCCTCACGAAGGCCCCGTACTCCTCTCCATATAAAATGAACTCCTCGGCGCCGACACCGCCAAGGTACCTCTCGAAATCAAGCACGTCCATGTCCCGGGAGTCAAGCATCCCAAAGGGAGGGTCCCTCGGAGCCACGGGAAGCACACCGGGGCCATGCTGCCAGAAGACCCGCTCCCCCAGATACATGACATCGCAGGTCAAGCCCCGCAGCATCTTCCGCCGCGCTGTCACCTCGGGAGCCCCCTCGAACTCATCTCCCTCATACCGAGTCCACGGGAACAAGACAAACCCCTCACGGCTATCTCTCTCCAGACGCTCCTGCACATCCCCGTAGGCGATGGTGAGCTTCCCCCGGCTGGTCCTCCTCTTCCTCGCCGTACGAGCCCATCCCAGCATAGCAGGGTACGCAGCAACAGCCCCCGGATCCCTATCCCACGGGAAGCACTGGAAAACCTCATAAAACCACACCTGTGACAAAAACAGAGAAGGCTCAGTGTAAAAGAAAACGGAGAAAAGACAAGTTGCTAAATCAAAAACAGCAATAAACTCATACCTCCAAAGCAAAGTCAAAGCAGGCCAACGAACTGGCCACCCCCCGGCTAAACCGGTCCAAGGAGAAGTAGAGCTCAGCCAAGCCTGCCTCGCCCCAAGCAATATCACAGACCCTATCCAGGTCAATCAAGCTCTCCAACAAAGCGAAGGGAGCTGCGGTCGCGTGGTTCGAGAACAGAGTCTCGGACAGTGCATACCACAAGAAGGAGCGCGCCAACTGCTCCCGTCACTGGCCGGTCCCGGATGTAGGCCCACATGCGGCCGTAATCTTCAGCTCCACGTCGCTATACAGCATCCCCAGGCCCCTGCGAGGACGAGGCTCAAAGCCCAGCAGCTCGGTCAACACATCATCAGCTATCATATCCCTCCACCGCACCGGCCCTCCTTTGAAGGAAAGCCCGGTGATCGCAAAGAAAGTCGGTAGGCGTCGTCACCGCCACCTCGCCCGGCTCGGTGGAAGGTGTGGGTGGTATCCCACCAATACTCAGATAAACCCAGGAAGACACTCTTGTTCTTCCTCGTGTCGACACTCCGGCCCGGGTTCTCAACGAACACACCGGGCCGAAGCATAAACCGGCCTCAGGGACTCGGCCTACCGTACACGGAAATATCAGGCACCCGCTGCCATAGCTCCACAACAGCCTCGAGCGATCCCCGAGTCTTCATCCTCTTGGCCTTCCCGGCCATAAGCCCCGCATCCTGCAGGTAAACACAGCAAAGGTACGTCAATCACAGTACTTAATATAAAGGCACATATAACCCGTCACAAAACACGGCACATATTGCACATAATTTTCACATACATTATACATATAATTTTTCCATGTAACCCGTCACAAAACACGGCACACAATGCACATATTTCTCACATATAATGCACATATAATGCACATAATTTTCACATATATCATGCATATAATTTTTCCCATGCAGTCCGTCACAAAAACACGGCACACACTGTACACATTTTCTCAAAAGAAAAAAAAAGGGGGGGGATTAAACCCTACACGACACATATGCATAACACAAAAAAAATCTGTCCCTACACGGCACACACTTTCACATATAACCCGGCACATATTGCACATATTTTCCCCACAGAGTCCGTCACCCAAAAACACGGCACACACTATATAGCACATTTTTAAAAGAAAAATCCGTCCCTACACGGCACACACTTTCAGACAAAACCCGTCACAAAACACGGCACATGTCACATTTTTTCACAAAATTTGTCACTACACGACAAATTTTCTCACAATGTACATACATAAATAGCATTAGGTACAAAACACCAAAGCATGCAATTCACTAGATAGGCACTTTATTTTCACAAATAAGAGCTAATCTACACATTTCTGCACAAAATACACATACCCACAATTTTTACATGTCCATTTTCAACAATTCATCAAGAATTTCACAAAAAGGCATAAAATAATAAAAAAAAAAAAATTCAAAAATGCGAAAAACTAAAACCTAGTTCTAGCATTCAAAAATTGACGAGCGGAATCAAAACGGAGCAGTTTCTTACCTCCCCGACGTTCATGGAGCGACGATTGTGCACCTCCGGATTCGGATACAAAACATCCGGGTTCTTCGAAGATGGAACGAACGAAATCCAATTCCTTTGGAGCTCCATCCGTTGCTCGCCCACCTCAGCGGCAACGTTGAGCAAGACCGGACCTCGCCACTTCAACGGCAATTCAACCCCGGCCGTCAAGCGTAAGACCGGACCTCGCCCACTTCAACGGCAATTCAATCCCGGCCGTCGGCGTAAGACCGGACTCTCGCCCACTTCAACGGCAATTCAATCCCCGGCGTGATCGGCGTAAGGCCGGACCTCGCCCACTTCAACGGCAATTCAACCCCGGCCGTCGGCGTAAGACCGGACCTCGCCCACTTCAACGGCAATTCAATCCCGTACGTCAAGCGTAAGACCGGACCTCGCCCAGCTTCAACGGCAATTCAATCCCCGACCGTCAGCGTAAGACCGGACAGCGCCCCCTTCAACGGCAATTCAACCACCGGCCGTCAGCGTAAGACCGGACCTCGCCCACTTCAACGGCAATTCCAACCACGCGGCCGTCGGCGTAAGACCGGTCCTCGCCCAGCGGCAAGTCGCGTAAGACCGGACCTCGCCACACTTCAACGGCAATTCAACCACCGGCCGTCATCGTAAGACCGGTCTCGCCCACTTCAACGGCAATTCAACCCGTGATCTGGCCTAGGACCTCGCCCACTTCAACGGCAATTCAACCAGGCCGTCAGCGTAAGACCCGGTCCTCGCCCCCGCCACTTCAACGGCAATTCAAATCGCCCGGCTCGCGGCAAGAAGGAGCCAACACCTCCCGGCCACTCCAAGACGCCGACGGCAATTCAAGAAAGACGAGCCCCTCCCGGCACAAATATCAAGGCACAAGGCCCTCCCAAACGCTCAACGACAACTCGGCCGCTCCTCAAAGGAGGTCCGAAGTCATCTTCCCACAACGAAAAGGGCCCCTACAAGGTCACGCATCCCAAAGCAATTCAAGCAGGCGATCGGATGTAGCCCGAACTTCGCCCGCGCCAGCCAAATAAGCAAGCACCGGCCATCAAAGTAAGCCCGAGCTCCTCCCCAACAAGTCAAAGGGAAGTCATACAAGACCGCATATCCCAGCCATCGGCCATCGTCATCCTTGCCGCCATCATCCTTGCCCACTTCAACGGCGGCTCAAGCACCGGCGGTCATCGTAAGTCCAACCTTCTACATCAACATGCAAAAACACAAAGGCATCTACGCCTCTCGAAGCACAAGGCAGCCATGCCTCCCCAACTGCGGCTGGAAGACGATTCAAAGTCCTCGCGCATTACATCAAACTGCGGCTAGAAGACGATTCAAAGTCCTCGCGCATAACACCAACACCGCCGAAAGACGATTCAAAGTCCTCCAACAGGCCGTGGCACCAACCGCCGCGGATGACGATTCAAAGTCCTCCAACAGGCACCAACCGCCGCCGTAAGACGATTCAAAGTCCTCCCGGCGTGGCACCAGTGCGGCTAGAAGACGATTCAAAGTCTCGCGCATAACACCCAGCCGGCCGCAGACAATTCAAAGTCCTCCCAGGCACCAACCGCCGCGGATGACGATTCAAAGTCCTCCCGGCGTGGCACCAGCACCGCCGCCAGAAGACGATTCAAAGTCCTCCCGGCGTGGCACCAACCGGCCGCCGCCGAAGACGATTCAAAGTCCTCCGGCCGTGGCACCAGCCGCCGCCTTGACGATTGAAAGTCCTCCGAGCGTGGCACCAACCGCCACGGATGACGATTCAAAGTCCTCCGGCGTGGCACCAACCGCCGCCGAGATGACGATTCAAAGTCCTCCGGCGTGGCACCAACCGCCGGATGACGATTCAAAGTCCTCTGGCCGTGGCACCAGCTGTAATCGAGACGATTCGAGTCCTCACTCTATCTCCGCCCGGAAGGCCTTAAACCACCCGATTCGGAAAATCGTAAAATTTCCATCCCCAGGACACCACCACGTCCTCACAATTGACCTCGGCGGTCACCGCATCTTAGGACACCACCACGTCCTTCACCGCTGACCTCGGCGGTCACACAACACTCCGAGGGCACCACCACGCCCGCATTCACAAAAAAACACTCACCCCACACCCGGAACTACGACTGTGCTTGATTCCCGCCGAGGGATACGTAGGAATCCTATCACGGGGTCCAGCCTATTGACTGACCTAAACGGTCACACAGGACACCACCACGTCCTCACATTGACCCTCACGGTCACTTCCTCTCCCGACACGCGATCCCATTAGGACCCTTATCTTATCGGCGACCCCACTTCTTTCATAAGTGACGTCGTCGAGGGGCTTCTGTAAGTACCCCAATCTGGATCACCCCCTTTCAAACACACGGGAAACACCGCAGACTCATCAAACGTAGTCTCGAAGACCTCCCTCTTCTCTCTTCCTCCCTTAGCCTTCTGGCTCCCCTCTAAGTCCTCTCGAGGCACTCCCGGCCCCTTTCGGATCCTTCCGAGGCCTTCCGAGCTCCTTGTGGTGCTCAGAAGCCTCCACGAGTGCTCCCGAGACGCTCCATGTTGCCCGAGGCACTCTCGAGGTACTCACGAGGCCCTCGTGGTACTCCGAGGCCTTGCAGTCTTTCCCACGGTGTCCAGGCTCTTTCCGAGTCAAACCGACGATCCCAAACCACGCCGAAACTCTTCCCGAGTGACTCCTGCCACCACAACGCACGCCGAACCTGCGCAGAGTGATCCCGGCGATCCCCACGCACGCCGAACCTCGCGCCCGAACGCAGCCGGCAACCTCAACTCACGCCGAAACTACGTAGCGGACAACCGCATCTCCGGAAGCAATCCCGTCCGTGCAGGAACGCTACTCCGACCTCAAACACCATTCCCCGGCGGAAGACAGACGCGAACCAACATTGGTAAGGCTTCCTTCCATTACTATTTCAATACATTTTCATACATAGCATACAATGTAGACATCCGATACTGACATGCATTTTTAAAAGCACACACACACACACACAACATTTAAAGGATATTAGGGGTATCCGAAAGACTCGTTTACGAGGCTACTCGGGTGAGCTCTAATATTCTAATATTCTCTTCCTGGGAGTCATCGACCTCCGAACTCAAAATCTCATCACACAAAAACTTGGCTTTAAAATTATCTTTAAACTGATGCCCTTTTTCAATGTTTTGGGCTTAATAAAAACGGCGTGGCGACTCTACAAATGCGAAAACAAACGGCGAGACACCTCCAACCTGAAAACGCTGCAAAGCGGGGAAAAAAATGCCAGATGCCGGGGCCGCGAGGCCTGCTCGGATCCGGGTAATTTCAATTAGCACAAAAATAAGACACGCCTTTTGAGTGAATTTGAGAGACAATACACCGTTGTGATTCACGTTTTTAATATTGTGATTTTAGGTTGTGAGTGAAGGTTGTGTCTTACATCCGAACTCACATCTAGGTTTTTATCAAGTTTTTTGTTTTACTTCTGACTAGAATAGGATCCACTTGGGAAAGGGAATTTGTTCTTGTCATAGAAGGTGATTAGAACTTGTTTAGTATTTTCGTATTTTAGTTTTCACTTATTCGTGTTTTTGTAAACAACACGGTTTTTAATAGTGAAAAGTTTTTGGGCGTAAGCCTTGTTTGCTGGGATCAAAATCAATGAACGTTATAATTATTGTGTTTACTTTTTATTCCGCTGTTTTATTTGTGGATGTGTGGACAGTTGTGTTTCACATTTGTACTCATATTCGTGATCTGTTGAATTGACTAGGTTTCCTAGCTACACGAAACTTTCAGCATTCATCTTTGAAACAATGGAAATTATTGAAATCTCTAAGCCAAGTTACAACAAACTCTATTACGAATGATCTGCGTACTTGATGAAGACAAAGATGGTTTCACCAAAACAAAAAAACGAAAGAAGACTGAGATGGGAGGATAGATCCTGATGAGTTGTTATTGACAATTTTCAGCTTGATTACGAGAGTTCTATAACTCAAAAACAAAACAAGATTTTCATGTTAATCTGGCACAAAAAAGTGTGATTATAGCAATAGAGTCAAGGACATCAATAAGACCAGGATATGATCAAAGAAGGTCATTCCTGACAAGAAAAATAAAATTAAGAGGTAATAGTATGGTAAATTTCAGAGACCGCTGCTTCAAGCATGTAAATATTTTTCCTCAGAATATTATAAAGAAACACACAGAAAACATTCACACCCTACAGAACACCCATAACCCAACAAAAGACAATTTTTTGAAGACATAGTGCTTGAAGAATGATACGAGGATGAGGGAATCAACACCCAAGCTGCCACGTCGGTCGGGACGAGTTACCAGCACTCCAAGATACTTGGATGATTATTCCAAGTGATTGGAAGATTATTCCAAATGCTTTTCAATTACCGTTTTACTATTTGTTTCGGTATTTCTTTGTTTCAGTATTTCTGTTTGATTCAGTTATTTGTTTGACCTGTTCTTAAGGGTTGAGGGGAGTTAGTTTCCACCTTTCTAGACATAGTGGGTAGTTGGAAACTGACAGCAGAACCCTGCGTGGGAACGTGGGAATCACCCCTGCCTATTTAAGTTTGTTTGTTGTTTGCTTGAAGGGATATGAATACAGAAGTTGAAAACCCAAAAACATCTCTTCCAATCTTTTATTCACTGCTGTCAACCAGTTCTTAGTTGACGAATTAATCTGTTTTCCAATCACCTTGCTGGAGTTGGTATCGGCTCGAAACGATACTCGAGATAGCGTTCTATCATTTTGGTGCTCTCGTTGAGAGAGATGTCGACACTCCCACCTGATCCCAATTCAGCAGCAGCCCTAGCGGCAGCCATGGAGAAGCGACTCTCGGAGATGTTCCAGGAGTTTACTGAGATTCAGAAAGGAGTTATTCACCAGGAGATTGTATCCGTCCACAAGAAGATTGATTCCGTGAGCAACAGAGTAGATAGAGTGGAAGGAAATCAGTCCCACTTTGAGGAAACTTCGTACCACCATCACGGAAAATCTGGGACATATGGCGAAGGAGAAAGTACGTCCAGATATCCGAGGTTCAAGATGGATCCACCAGTGACGGATGGTTCTGATCCGCACACGTGGTTGTTCAAGGCCACGTAATTCTTCGAGTTCAATGCCATTCCGGAGGAGGGGCGTTTGAAGGTGACCGGGCTGATGCTCGACGGTGCCGCGGTGGAATGGTTTCGAAGGATGAAGCGATACGATTTGGTTAATACTTGGGCGAATTTCGAAGAACAATTCAAGTTTCATTTTGACCCCGAGATGTACGAGGATTACTTTGGTCTACTCGCCAAGTTGCAACAAACAACTACCGTTATGGCCTATCAGACGGAATTCGAGAGATTGATGAATAAAGTCGAGGGAGTTACGGAGGCCACTTTAATTTCAGTTTTCATCTCTGGTCTAAAGGACCCGATCCGTAGGGAGTTGCGAGTGAACCGGCCCACTACTTTGAATGGGGCTTTTGCTCTGGCCCGTGAAACAGCTGCTAAGTGTGAGGAACTCCAGGCCCCCACTCGCAAGAATTGGGCTCCCACCTATACCAAGCCCACCAGCAACTCCAGTCCAGCCCCAGCAAAAACCCTTACCCCGTATGTACCACCAAACAAGGAACCCATCTTGGCCACTCCCAGAGGAATTCCGGCAAAACCTATTCGGCGAATCTAGCCGGCGGAGAAGGCGGAGAAGGACGCGCGCGGCGAATGTTATTTTTGCTCAGAAAAATGGTCCCGTGGACATCGATGTAACGGGCGCTACTACTTGCTTGTAACAAATGAGGAAGATGATGGGGGAGCTGCGATTGAAGAAGAACCTGAAACCATATTCGAAGGAGACGTCTCTGTTCTGCAAAGTTTGGCGGGATCCACGACTCCAAGGTCGATCCGGCTCAAGGGTGAAATCAAAGGTCAAATTGTTGATGTTCTGGTGGATGGGGGAAGCACCCATAACTTCATCCATCCGAAGACGACGGAAAGGTTGCAATTAGCATTGGTAGACACTGAAGCCTTCAGAGTATATGTGGGAAATGGCGATTCCTTGACATGCCAAGCCCGATGCCTGCAGGTGCCGTTACAGGTCCAAAATAACAACTTCAGTGTGGATTTGTTCGTGTTGGCGGTTCACGGCCACGATGTGGTCTTGGGTGTGCAGTGGCTGAGATCTTTGGGCCGAATCACCCATGATTATAGCAAAATGACGATGGAATTTTTGTGGCAAGACCAGCCCATCAAGTTGTGCGGAGAAGAAAAGCCCGTTCAGCCCATGTCTTTACATCAGCTAAAATGCATGCAGGCAGCTGATTCCATTGATGAATGTCTGGAGCTTTGGGCCATAGAGTGTGAAGAAAGCGGGCCTGAAGAGAGAAGTCCAGAAGTGCCCTTATTGATCAAAAACATACTAAGCAGCTACGAAGGAGTGTTTGATGAGCCAAAGACGTTACCACCGCGCAGATGGGGGGATCACCGTATTTTCTTACAACCAGGAGTGGAGCCGGTGAATGTTAGGCCTTACCGATACCCGTATTTCCAAAAAACGGAGATCGAAAGGCTGGTTCGCGAGATGTTGGAGCAAGGGATAATCCAACCAAGCCGAAGTCCCTTCTCGTCGCCAGTGTTGCTAGTCAAGAAAAAATATGGGAGCTATAGATTTTGTATTGATTATCGAGCATTGAACGCTGTGACGGTACCAGACCATTTTCCCATCCCAACAGCGGACGAACTATTCGACGAGTTGGGGGCGGCACGAGTCTTTACGAAACTGGATCTCCGATCGGGGTATCACCAGATTCGAATGAACAGCAAGGATGTCCACAAGACCGCGTTCAGAACTCATGAAGGGCATTACGAATTTCTCGTGATGCCATTTGGACTTACCAACGCTCCCTCTACATTCCAAAGCTGCATGAACAGGTTATTCTCAGATTTTTTTACGCAAATTTGTTATCGTATTTTTTGACGATATACTTGTGTATAGCCGGGATATACTTCAACATTGTGATCACTTGGAGGTTATGTTGAATCTATTGCACCTTAATCAATTTTATGTGAAGAAAAGCAAGTGCCAATTTGGGGTTACCACCATTGAGTACCTGGGACATTTGATCGAAGATGGCAAACTGTTGGTAGACCGGTCCAAGATTGAGGCCATGCAGGCCTGGCCACAGCCGAGAACTCTCAGGCAGCTTCGAGGGTTTCTAGGCCTTACAGGGTATTATCGCCGCTTTGTGCGAAATTACTCGCTTGTAGCCGCCCCTCTCACTGAAATCTTGAAAAAAGACGGCTTCAAGCGGACAGACCAGGCGAAAGAAGCCTTTGAGCAGCTGAAAGAATTAATGGCTAAGGCACCTGTACTGAGATTGCCCAACTTTGAGTTGACGTTTGTCGTTGAAACTGATGCATGTGCTACAGGTATTGCCGTTCTGCTACAAGAGGAGCAGCCCATCGCTTACTTTAGTAAAAAGCTGGGACCAAGACAAAAATTGGCATCAACGTATCACAAGGAATTATTGGCAATTGTCGAAGCCGTGGCCAAATGGAGGCAATACTTGCTAGGAAGGGAATTTTTGATACGCTCGGACCAGAAAAGTTTACGCAAATTATTGCAACAGGTCGTGCAAACGCCGGATCAACATTTCTACATCAGGAAACTTTTGGGGTACAAGTTTCGAATTGACTACAAACCAGGGCCGTCAAACAAGGTAGCCGATGCATTGTCGCGAAGAGATGATTGCGGGACTGAAGTGTTGGCACTCACAAGTGTGACTCCAAATCTGTTGGATGTCGTGCGCCAAGAAAATCAAGACTGCCCAGATTTATTAAAGCATCATGAGATGAAACAAAATGGAAAGCTCCCAGGTCAGTATGAAATAGTGGATGGATTAGTCTATTTCAAAAGAAGAATTTGTTTGAGTCAACAATCCCAATTGAAGCCATTACTCCTTCACGAGTATCACTCATCTGTGGTTGGGGGACATGCTGGTACCTTGCGTACACTGAAGAGGATTGCAGTCTCATTTTTCTGGCCGAAGATGCGGAAAGACATAGAAAATTTTGTGAAAAGCTGTGAAGTATGTCAGGCTCTTAAATACAGCACACAACCTCCGACGGGACTCCTTCAACCATTGCCGATTCCTGACGATGTGTTTGACGCGGTGACAATGGACTTTATAAAGGGGCTCCCACCATTACGAGGGTGTACCGTTATTATGGTCATGGTAGACCGATTATCCAAGTTTTCCCGGTTCGCGGGGTTGCCCACTGATTTCGATGCCCCAAAAGTCGCCGGAACCTTCATGGAAGTTGTGGTAAAGGTTCACGGAATGCCTAGAAACATCGTAACAGACCGTGATCGTGTGTTTACTTCGGCTTTCTGGAGAGAGTTGTTTAAGTTGAGCGGCACCAAGCTGTCCTTCATGATGAGTGAGTTTTACACTCATCCATTGACTACTTTTTGAACTTACTATTTGCTTAATCCTTGAGTTTTGTGTGTTTAATGGATGTTTTTAGTGTTTTTAGTTTCAGTGGTTCAAGTTTGGAAATTGGGAACAATTGGTGAACAAATCAAGTGGAAAAAAATGCGACGATGTAAGAATGGGACGAATTGAATTAGAAGTGGGACAAAAACAAGGCATTTGGGCCCAGCCAAATGAAGAAGTGGAAAAAGGAATGCAGGAAGGATGAAAGTTGGGTCACAGCAACAAGGAGAAAGCAATTGTGGGCCAAGCCGGTGCAAGGGAAGAAAGAAAATGGGCCTGCTGTCAAAGTCCGTCATTGTGGGCGGTCGCTTAGGTTCTTATGGGCGGCCGCTCAGGAGGAAAAATGTTGAAGCTTTGAACCTTCTGTCGATGTGGGCGACCGTGCAGTGCAGTGTGGGCGGCCGCTCACGAGTATGAGTTGTGAAGATCAAATGGTTCTGGAGCACTGGGCGACCGCCCAGGGGTGAAGTGGGCGACCGCCCACGAGGCGTTTGCGAAGCTTCCCAGGCAAAGGATTGGTATTAATGAGGATTGATGGTTTTTATTAATGGTGACTGTTTTTGGTGTTAATTAAGGGTTAATTGCAGCAGTGGTTTTTGGAGAACATGGTTTATTTATTTTTTATTATTATTTTTTTCAGTTTTTTTTTAGAGAGACCTATAAGTAGAGAGTCTTTATCTTTTCTTTAGAAATTATGCAGAATTTTCTTAGAATTTCCTTGGTGTTCTTCTTTTTCATGGATAGCTAATTTCTTAGTTCTTGGAATTGGAGGTAACATTTTATGTTTTAAGTTTTACTCTTCATTTTTATCTTTGTGGTACTTGGGATTATCAAGTTATTTTTAATGGAATTTTAGAACTCTTGTCTTGATCAAATAATTGTTCTTGAATTATTTAGAATTTCAATTGTGAACCGCCAAATTTACAATTGAAATTAGTCTTGGCTTGGTAGTAACAATTCATTGAATCTCCGCCAAAAGATTCATAAGAATTGTGGTTTTCTTGCATTGTTCTTAAGTTCTAAAATGGGTTTCTAACTAATTTATGAACGGGCCAATGGAATAGATTAGTTAGAAACGCTTGATTGCAAATCACCCGCCAAAGTGTCCCAATCATACTTTTGTAAGAACAAAACCCCAAGTGCACTTTGATTGATGAATTGTGAAACTTGAGCATAATTTGTGAAACCAATTCCGGGAATTGTCTCCTTATTAAAAAAATCTTTTATAATCATTTTTACGTAATTTTCGCAACCATCCTAGTTTTAAACAAATCAACCAATCCTTCACTTTACCAACTTTTGTTATAGCAATAATTCCTACACTTTAAATTCGTGTCTCTGTGGTTCGACCCGACTTACCCTATTTACAAATCACTTGTAGATAGTTGAGTTGGAAATTTATTTTTGACGTTTCGACGTTCGTCAAAATTTGGCGCCGTTGCCGGGGACGCGTTTATTTTAAAGTTGATTTAATTATTTGCTATTGTGAATATTATTTTGTATATATTTTTGTTTTAACTTGGTGACCGACAACTAAACATTCAAATGGACTCAAGGATGTATAACTATGACATCTATGGGTCGTTTGGAAATTGTGGATTATACTCTCATGGTTCTTATGAGTGCCCTTCGGGGACATATTCTTTTGAGTATTATCCACAAGAAGGGAGTCCGTTCCATTCACAAAGTCAAGGAGAGAGTAATCCCGGTTGGAGAAATCATCCCGACTTTTCATGGGGAGGAAATCAATGGCAAGGTCATTTTCAGCGGCAATATCAACCCCCGATGCCACAACCGCAGCAACAAGGGCCTGTGAGGCCAAGTGTTGAGGAAACTTTGCAAAAGTTTATTGTGGCCTCGCAACAAAATCAGGTGGCCAATGACCAAAGAATGGGGAACCAAGAAGCTTCACTGAAAAAACTTGAGAAAGAATTGGACAAATTGATAGAGGCAGTGAGGAATCGAAATTTGACTATAATCCATGCACAACCCAAAGAACAACTATTGGGGGACTCATTGGAAAACTTTGTCTATGAAGACTCCGATGAAGAACTTGAGAACGAACTACAACAAGAGTCACTTTTGAAAAAATGAAATGGAGGATTTTGTCTATGAAACCTCCTATGAAAATTCTAGTGAAGTGAAATTGTATGATAGTTCGGGTTGTATGGAGACGGAAGAAATTGTAGAGAAATCATGGCATGAGCAAGTTGATGAAATTGAGCTTGCTCTTTATGGTGAGATGCGAGGCGATGAATTTCAAGAAAATATGGTCACTATCGCCAAGATCGACAAGCCATGTTTGAATGAACACCAACCTCTACTCATGGAATAGGCCGATGACAATTCCTCAATCATTTTGGTGATTCCTCCCATCTTTGAAGACGGAGAAAGTGGCAAGGACTCCCGAGAAAAGAAGCCCAAGAAATTCAAAAGTCAAAAATTCCCTTGGACCCTAAATGATCATATATCAAAGGGAATATTTATGGGGCTAAAATTGAAAGTGAAGACCCGCGAGACGGTGAAGTGGGCAAAAGGACGGAAGGTGAAGGTTAAGATAACTTTGGCATCGGTCTAGCTATACGACCTTAAACAAAAGCGCTACTTGGGAGGCAACCCAAGGTGAGTAGTTTAATTTGTAGTTCCTTTAGAGTTAATTGTTCCTTTGTGTTCTTAGTTTAGATTTCATTGTTTTCATTTAAATGTTTTCAATTAAAAACAAAAAAAAAAAATATTCTTTTCGTGGAACAGTGCTATTTTACTTGATTTTATTTGTGATGTGAAGGAAAATGAGTGAATCTGAGCATTTCATGGCCTACCCATGAAAATTATCATGGCCATGAAGTTTGTTTGGTAGTCAAAGGTTAAGTGGAAGCTGCTGTGTATGTGGGCGACCGCCCAAGAAAATGTGGGCGACCGCCCATGTTAAAATTGCAAAACATTGTCAAACTGCTGGACTGATGGGCGACCGCCCAAGGGTTGTGAGCGACCGCCCATAGTGAGATTCTGGCGTTGATTTATGCCCTAAATCCTTCCCATCCTTCACCATACCAGCCCCATTCTTCTCCAAATTCGCCATTACCAGCTGACCCCCTTCCTGTTTCCATTGAAAAAAATCCAAATCCGGTCAAAACGCTCCTTCCCTCTGCAACCAATCGCCACCTTCTCCAATCAAACCTTAACCCACCATTATCAGCCGCCTAATTCCTCCATACCAGCGCCTTTCACTTCCCCTTCATCATCATTAACGGCCAAAACCCAAAACTTCAAAACCAGCTCCAAACCAGCCACGTCCGATTTCGCCATTAACACCCATTCCTACATTTCCACCGGTATCAGCTCAATTCCGGCCAGAATTTCAGGAATTCCGGCAAAAGCTTCAGTGATTCCGGCCCAGAGTTCTGTCCTTCGTGATTCTGAGTTCAATTTCATCTCAATTCATCGGCAAAATGTATCACGGCGGCTGTATTCCATTCTTGCTGACAGATTGTATTTTTGTTGGCGAATATCCTCAAATTCCGGCTACCCAATTCTGCACTTCAAATTTCTAGAAGAAAGGTACACGTATTTGAGATAATTTGAAACTGAATTTTGTGAATTCAAGCTTGAAATTGTTATGTGATTCATGGATTAATTCAGTGGTATTGTTGTGGATCTAAAAGTATGAATCTTTGTGTGATAAACTGGGTATTGTGGGAATCAGTAAGTGGGTATATACCAGTATAATTGATTGATTGTTGGAAGGGCGTGTGTGGTTACGTTGGAGGTGTTTACTTGTGGATATGACACACATTAGGGACAATGTGCATTTTAAGTTTGGGGGTGGAAATGTATATATTTCGTGTTGTTTTTTTAGGTTAGTTAATTTAGTTTATTATTATTAGAAAAAAAAAGAAAAAAAATTGAAAAAAATGATAAAAAAAGTAGTTATCTATGTCTTTTTCTTGTATAGTCATTAACATTTTTGGTGTTCTCATAATTGCATGTGATTTGTTGTGACCGCTAAGGAGGATAATGGGGTGTGATAAGTTGTATATGCAAGTTTTGGTATATTTTCGATTAATTTTGGTACATTGCTTAAAGATTATAGTTGTATCATAAATCTCGTAATTAGTCTTGGAAATAATCTCTTTGTGAATAATTTTGGTTCTTTTTATAAAGTTAATAGTACACCATCATCTTTTAGGTTAGTGAATTTGTTTATCAAATAGCAATATTATGCGAATCGTTAAATGAGTATTCCTTGGTTGTGAATGGAACCCCCCCCCTTGTGATCTTGAAAAGAAAAAAAAGAAGAAAAAAATGAGAGCAATGGCAATTCAAATGATACTCGGTGATACCTCCAGGACGTGTAGATTAATTGGTTAGGGATTATTCTAGCTTAACCAGTTACGGGTATGCGATAGCGTTATGGAGGAAGAGCTTTACTGTGATGGTCCGTACCAAGCTCGATACTGAAGTGGCTAACTCTCAAAACCTTTAAATAAATCTCTACTTAGTATTAGGGGCATGGAGTTCATTTCTACGGTGTTCCCTACTTGAACGGTAGTAGATTTTAAAATGTGCTTCAATGATCAAGTTTGGGGGTATTTGTAAGTGGTTCATGGAAGTATTCATGCTTTGCGTTTAAAAAGTGTTGTTGTTTGATAAATAGAGTCAATGAAATAAAAGATGGTAGGTGTACTTAGCTTTATAAAAATGGATCTTGGTTGTGAGTAAAGAGAAAAATGATAATGCATATAGAGATTTATAGTGCAATTATAATGGTTAAGTAATATTTTACAATTAATGGAAAATATATTGATACTTGCATTGTGGAAAATCTTATCCTGCGGTTGATGGTATTTTGTGATTTATGCAATTGTGGAGCATGCAAGAATGGAAGGGCATAGTTGATTATTTGTTAGAGTAGTTTGCTTTTAATTTTTGTTCGTTTAGTTGTTTTGTGTTTAGTTTGTTTTAGTGTTTGCTCGAGGACTAGCAAATGTCTAAGTTTGGGGGTATTTGATGAGTGAGTTTTACACTCATCCATTGACTACTTTTTGAACTTACTATTTGCTTAATCCTTGAGTTTTGTGTGTTTAATGGATGTTTTTAGTGTTTTTAGTTTCAGTGGTTCAAGTTTGGAAATTGGGAACAATTGGTGAACAAATCAAGTGGAAAAAATGCGACGATGTAAGAATGGGACGAATTGAATTAGAAGTGGGACAAAAACAAGGCATTTGGGCCCAGCCAAATGAAGAAGTGGAAAAAGGAATGCAGGAAGGATGAAAGTTGGGTCACAGCAACAAGGAGAAAGCAATTGTGGGCCAAGCCGGTGCAAGGGAAGAAAGAAAATGGGCCTATCAGTCCGTCATTGTGGGCGGTCGCTTAGGTTCTTATGGGCGGCCGCTCAGGAGGTAAAATGTTGAAGCTTTGAACCTTCTGTCGATGTGGGCGACCGTGCAGTGCAGTGTGGGCGGCCGCTCACGAGTATGAGTTGTGAAGATCAAATGGTTCTCGGAGCCTTTGGGCGACCGCCCAGGGGTGAAGTGGGCGACCGCCCACGAGGCGTTTTGCAGAAGCCCAGGCGGATTGGTATTAATGAGGATTGATGGTTTTTATTAATGGTGACTGTTTTTGGTGTTAATTAAGGGTTAATTGCAGAAGTGGTTTTTGGAGAACATGGGTTATTTATTTTATTATTATTTTTTTCAGTTTTTTTTAGAGACCTATAAGTAGAGAGTCTTTATCTTTTCTTTGGAATTTATGCAGAATTTTCTTAGAATTTCCTTGGTGTTCTTCTTTTTCATGGATAGCTAATTTCTTAGTTCTTGGAATTGGAGGTAACATTTTATGTTTTAAGTTTTACTCTTCATTTTTATCTTTGTGGTACTTGGGATTATCAAGTTATTTTTAATGGAATTTTAGAACTCTTGTCTTGATCAAATAATTGTTCTTGAATTATTTAGAATTTCAATTGTGAACCGCCAAATTTACAATTGAAATTAGTTTTGGCTTGGTAGTAACAATTCATTGAATCTCCGCCAAAAGATTCATAAGAATTGTGGTTTTCTTGCATTGTTCTTAAGTTCTAAAATGGGTTTCTAACTAATTTATGAACGGGCCAATGGAATAGATTAGTTAGAAACGCTTGATTGCATATCACCCGCCAAAGTGTCCCAATCATACTTTTGTAAGAACAAAACCCCAAGTGCACTTTGATTGATGAATTGTGAAACTTGAGCATAATTTGTGAAACCAATTCCGGGAATTGTCTCCTTATTAAAAAAATCTTTTATAATCATTTTTACGTAATTTTTGCAACCATCTTAGTTTTAAACAAATCAACCAATCCTTCACTTTACCAACTTTTTGTTATAGCAATAATTCCTACACTTTAAATTCGTGTCTCTGTGGTTCGACCCGACTTACCCTATTTACAAATCACTTGTAGATAGTTGAGTTGGAAAATTATTTTTGACGTTTCGACGTTCGTCAAAATTTGGCGCCGTTGCCGGGGACGCGTTTATTTTAAAGTTGATTTAATTATTTGCTATTGTGAATATTATTTTGTATATATTTTTTTGTTTTAACTTGGTGACCGACAACTAAACATTCAAATGGGCTCAAGGATGTATAACTATGACATCTATGGGTCGTTTGGAAATTGTGGATTATACTCTCATGGTTCTTATGAGTGCCCTTCGGGGACATATTCTTTTGAGTATTATCCACAAGAAGGGAGTCCGTTCCATTCACAAAGTCAAGGAGAGAGTAATCCCGGTTGGAGAAATCATCCCGACTTTTCATGGGGAGGAAATCAATGGCAAGGTCATTTTCAGCGGCAATATCAACCCCCGATGCCACAACCGCAGCAACAAGGGCCTGTGAGGCCAAGTGTGGAGGAAACTTTGCAAAAGTTTATGGTGGTCTCGCAACAAAATCAGGTGGCCATTGACCAAAGAATGGGGAACCAAGAAGCTTCACTGAAAAAACTTGAGAAAGAATTGGACAAATTGATAGAGGCAGTGAGGAATCGAAATTTGACTATAATCCATGCACAACCCAAAGAACAACTATTGGGGGACTCATTGGGGAACTTTGTCTATGAAGACTCTGATGAAGAACTTGAGAACGAACTACAACAAGAGCCACTTTTGAAAAATGAAATGGAGGATTTTGTCTATGAAACCTCCTATGAAAATTCTAGTGAAGTGAAATTGTATGATAGTTCGGGTTGTATGGAGACGGAAGAAATTGTAGAGAAATCATGGCATGAGCAAGTTGATGAAATTGAGCTTGCTCTTTATGGTGAGATGCGAGGCGATGAATTTCAAGAAAATATGGTCACTATCGCCAAGATCGACAAGCCATGTTTGAATGAACACCAACCTCTACTCATGGAATAGGCCGATGACAATTCCTCAATCATTTTGGTGATTCCTCCCATCTTTGAAGACGGAGAAAGTGGCAAGGACTCCCGAGAAAAGAAGCCCAAGAAATTCAAAAGTCAAAAATTCCCTTGGACCCTAAATGATCATATATCAAAGGGAATATTTATGGGGCTAAAATTGAAAGTGAAGACCCGCGAGACGGTGAAGTGGGCAAAAGGACGGAAGGTGAAGGTTAAGATAACTTTGGCATCGGTCTAGCTATACGACCTTAAACAAAAGCGCTACTTGGGAGGCAACCCAAGGTGAGTAGTTTAATTTGTAGTTCCTTTAGAGTTAATTGTTCCTTTGTGTTCTTAGTTTAGATTTCATTGTTTTCATTTAAATGTTTTCAATTTAAAAAAAAAAAAAAAAAAAAAAAAAAATATTCTTTTCGTGGAACAGTGCTATTTTACTTGATTTTATTTGTGATGTGAAGGAAAATGAGTGAATCTGAGCATTTCATGGCCTACCCATGAAAATTATCATGGCCATGAAGTTTGTTTGGTAGTCAAAGGTTAAGTGGAAGCTGCTGTGTATGTGGGCGACCGCCCAAGAAAATGTGGGCGACCGCCCATGTTAAAATTGCAAAACATTGTCAAACTGGACTGATGGGCGACCGCCCAAGGGTTGTGAGCGACCGCCCATAGTGAGATTCTGGCGTTGATTTATGCCCTAAATCCTTCCCATCCTTCACCATACCAGCCCCATTCTTCTCCAAATTCGCCATTACCAGCTGACCCCCTTCCTGTTTCCATTGAAAAAAATCCAAATCCGGTCAAAACGCTCCTTCCCTCTGCAACCAATCGCCACCTTCTCCAATCAAACCTTAACCCACCATTATCAGCCGCCTAATTCCTCCATACCAGCGCCTTTCACTTCCCCTTCATCATCATTAACGGCCAAAACCCAAAACTTCAAAACCAGCTCCAAACCAGCCACGTCCGATTTCGCCATTAACACCCATTCCTACATTTCCACCGGTATCAGCTCAATTCCGGCCAGAATTTCAGGAATTCCGGCAAAAGCTTCAGTGATTCCGGCCCAGAGTTCTGTCCTTCGTGATTCTGAGTTCAATTTCATCTCAATTCATCGGCAAAATGTATCACGGCGGCTGTATTCCATTCTTGCTGACAGATTGTATTTTTGTTGGCGAATATCCTCAAATTCCGGCTACCCAATTCTGCACTTCAAATTTCTAGAAGAAAGGTACACGTATTTGAGATAATTTGAAACTGAATTTTGTGAATTCAAGCTTGAAATTGTTATGTGATTCATGGATTAATTCAGTGGTATTGTTGTGGATCTAAAAGTATGAATCTTTGTGTGATAAACTGGGTATTGTGGGAATCAGTAAGTGGGTATATACCAGTATAATTGATTGATTGTTGGAAGGGCGTGTGTGGTTACGTTGGAGGTGTTTACTTGTGGATATGACACACATTAGGGACAATGTGCATTTTAAGTTTGGGGGTGGAAATGTATATATTTCGTGTTGGTTTTTTAGGTTAGTTAATTTAGTTTATTATTATTAGAAAAAAAAAAATTGAAAAAAATGAAAAAAAGTAGTTATCTATGTCTTTTTCTTGTATAGTGTTTCGTTAACATTCTTGGTGTTCCCATAATTGCATGTGATTTGTTGTGACCGCTAAGGAGGATAATGGGGTGTGATAAGTTGTATATGCAAGTTTTGGTATATTTTCGATTAATTTTGGTACATTGCTTAAAGATTATAGTTGTATCATAAATCTCGTAATTAGTCTTGGAAATAATCTCTTTGTGAATAATTTTGGTTCTTTTTATAAAGTTAATAGTACACCATCATCTTTTAGGTTAGTGAATTTGTTTATCAAATAGCAATATTATGCGAATCGTTAAATGAGTATTCCTTGGTTGTGAATGGAACCCCCCCCCTTGTGATCTTGAAAAGAAAAAAAAAAGAAGAAAAAAAATGAGAGCAATGGCAATTCAAATGATACTCGGTGATACCTCCAGACGTGTAGATTAATTGGTTAGGGATTATTCTAGCTTAACCAGATTTCTGGGTATGCAGTAGCGTTATGGAGGAAGAGCTTTACCGCTGTGATGGTCCGTACCAAGCTCGATACCGAAGTGGCTAACTCTCAAAACCTTTAAATAAATCTCTACTTAGTATTAGGGGCATGGAGTTCGCTGCTACAGTGTTCCCTACTTGAACGGTAGTAGATTTTAAAATGTGCTTCAATGATCAAGTTTGGGGGTATTTGTAAGTGGTTCATGGAAGTATTCATGCTTTGCGTTTAAAAAGTGTTGTTGTTTGATAAATAGAGTCAATGAAATAAAAGATGGTAGGTGTACTTAGCTTTATAAAAATGGATCTTGGTTGTGAGTAAAGAGAAAAATGATAATGCATATAGAGATTTATAGTGCAATTATAATGGTTAAGTAATATTTTACAATTAATGGAAAATATATTGATACTTGCATTGTGGAAAATCTTATCCTGCGGTTGATGGTATTTTGTGATTTATGCAATTGTGGAGCATGCAAGAATGGAAGGGCATAGTTGATTATTTGTTAGAGTAGTTTGCTTTTAATTTTTGTTCGTTTAGTTGTTTTGTGTTTAGTTTGTTTTAGTGTTTGCTCGAGGACTAGCAAATGTCTAAGTTTGGGGGTATTTGATGAGTGAGTTTTACACTCATCCATTGACTACTTTTTGAACTTACTATTTGCTTAATCCTTGAGTTTTGTGTGTTTAATGGATGTTTTTAGTGTTTTTAGTTTCAGTGGTTCAAGTTTGGAAATTGGGAACAATTGGTGAACAAATCAAGTGGAAAAAAATGCGACGATGTAAGAATGGGACGAATTGAATTAGAAGTGGGACAAAAACAAGGCATTTGGGCCCAGTCAAATGAAGAAGTGGAAAAAGGAATGCAGGAAGGATGAAAGTTGGGTCACAGCAACAAGGAGAAAGCAATTGTGGGCCAAGCCGGTGCAAGGGAAGAAAGAAAATGGGCCTATCAGTCCGTCATTGTGGGCGGTCGCTTAGGTTCTTATGGGCGGCCGCTCAGGAGGAAAAATGTTGAAGCTTTGAACCTTCTGTCGATGTGGGCGACCGTGCAGTGCAGTGTGGGCGGCCGCTCACGAGTATGAGTTGTGAAGATCAAATGGTTCTGGAGCACTGGGCGACCGCCCAGGGGTGAAGTGGGCGACCGCCCACGAGGCGTTTTGCAGAAGCCCAGGCGGATTGGTATTAATGAGGATTGATGGTTTTTATTAATGGTGACTGTTTTTGGTGTTAATAAAGGGTTAATTGCAGAAGTGGTTTTTTGAGAACATGGGTTATTTATTTTATTATTATTGTTTTTTTCAGTTTTTTTTAGAGACCTATAAGTAGAGAGTCTTTATCTTTTCTTTGAAATTTATGCAGAATTTTCTTAGAATTTTCTTGGTGTTCTTCTTTTTCATGGATAGCTAATTTCTTAGTTCTTGGAATTGGAGGTAACATTTTATGTTTTAAGTTTTACTCTTCATTTTTATCTTCGTGGTACTTGGGATTATCAAGTTATTTTTAATGGAATTTTAGAACTCTTGTCTTGATCAAATAATTGTTCTTGAATTATTTAGAATTTCAATTGTGAACCGCCAAATTTACAATTGAAATTAGTCTTGGCTTGGTAGTAACAATTCATTGAATCTCCGCCAAAAGATTCATAAGAATTGTGGTTTTCTTGCATTGTTCTTAAGTTCTAAAATGGGTTTCTAACTAATTTATGAACGGGCCAAGGGAATAGATTAGTTAGAAACGCTTGATTGCAAATCACCCGCCAAAGTGTCCCAATCATACTTTTGTAAGAACAAAACCCCAAGTGCACTTTGATTGATGAATTGTGAAACTTGAGCATAATTTGTGAAACCAATTCCGGGAATTGTCTCCTTATTATAAAAATCTTTTATAATCATTTTTACGTAATTTTTGCAACCATCTTAGTTTTAAACAAATCAACCAATCCTTCACTTTACCAACTTTTTGTTATAGCAATAATTCCTACACTTTAAATTCGTGTCTCTGTGGTTCGACCCGACTTACCCTATTTACAAATCACTTGTAGATAGTTGAGTTGGAAAATTATTTTTGACGTTTCGACGTTCGTCACTTCACGACTGCATACCACCCATAGTCGGACGGCCAATCCGAAGTGATGAATCGAGGGTTAGAGCAATACTTACGGGCCTTCACGCACAATCGCCCTAATCGTTGGATGCACTTCTTGGCGTGGGCTGAATACTCCATCAATACCGGTTACCATTCGGCGATTCAAATGAGCCCGTTTCAAGCTCTGTTCGGCAGAGCTCCACCTGAGTTTTTGCCTTATTCACCAGGTGCAAGCAAGGTCAGTTCAGTAGATGAAATACTAAGGGAACGGGATGCCTTTCTTCAGGAGTTGAAAAAGAATCTGGAGATAGCACAAAACAGAATGAAGCAACAAGCGGACAAGAAGCGCAGAGAACTACAATTCTCGGTGGGGGATTGGGTGTTGCTGCGACTGAGGCCTTATCGTCAAGTATCTGTGGCTAAAAGAAAGAACCAAAAGCTGGCAGCTCGCTACTATGGTCCATTCTTGATTACCGAAAAAATTGGACTTGTTGCTTATAGGTTGCCTTGCCGGAAACAGCAAAGATCCACAACGTCTTTCATGTTTCGTTGTTGAAAGCATTCAATGGGGAGCTCGGGCGTGAGGTTGCTGAATTGTCACCAGACATCACAGCGGGGCAGCCGAACATTGGACCAGAAGCAGTGATTGGAAAGCAAATCATTCTCAAAAAAGGGCAGCCAACTGAAGAGTTACTTGTGCGTTGGGAAGGTGGTAGGGACTCGGATGCAACTTGGGAAGATAGCGGCTGGCTTCGAGAGAACTTTCCGACCGTCCGCCTTGAGGACAAGGCGATTCCCGATCAGGGAGGGGATGATACGAGGATGAGGGAATCAACACCCAAGCTGCCACGTCGGTCGGGACTAGTTACCAGCACTCCAAGATACTTGGATGATTATTCCAAGTGATTGGAAGATTATTCCAAATGCTTTTCAATTACCGTTTTACTATTTGTTTCGGTATTTCTTTGTTTCAGTATTTCTGTTTGATTCAGTTATTTGTTTGACCTGTTCTTAAGGGTTGAGGGGAGTTAGTTTTCACCTTTCTAGACATAGTGGGTAGTTGGAAACTGGCAGCAGAACCCTGCGTGGGAACGTGGGAATCACCCCTGCCTATTTATGTTTGTTTGTTGTTTGCTTGAAGGGATATGAATACAGAAGTTGAAAACCCAAAAACATCTCTTCCAATCTTTTATTCACTGCTGTCAACCAGTTCTTAGTTGACGAATTAATCTGTTTTCCAATCACCTTGCTGGAGTTGGTATCGGCTCGAAACGATACTCGAGATAGCGTTCTATCAAAGAAATACTACTGGCGAGAAGCTAATAATTGATGTAGCCGACCTCAACTTATTAGGACAAAGACGGAGTGGAGTTTAAGAAATGCTACACATGAGAGATTTATTACCTCTTTATTGAAATAGTTTTTGAGTCTTGACCCACATCTTGTTGAAATAAAGGACCGAGCGAAGGATCCAATGGCTGATGAAACCTACGATCCTTTAGAAGGCCAGCCATACAGGAATGGTTCCCGGTTCAAAGTTAATTAGCCAAATCCCTAGGAGCAGTGAAAATTGATAAGGATATGAAAGATCCTCCATGATTTTCCACTTATTTAGAGGATTTGTATAGATGTGTACAGATTTAATTCTTTGTAAATCTTCTGTAATTTTCTATTATTTCGTTTCCTTTTCTTAGCCTAGAATTGTATTTAAATACTCTCATTGTATCAATACAAAACACAACTTTTACTCAAATTAATATTACCTTTGTATATGGTATCAGAGCCTTGACTCCTTCCTCGGCTGTAACCCCTTCTGCCGAGAACAATCAGCGCCGCCACCATGACCATGCAAGCAGCCACCTTTCCCAACGCCGCAAACCCAAACTCCCCGTTCATCCTTGTCAATCTCTCATGTTGTATCACCCTCACCACTCTCACATATCTCCCTTTGGCTGCCCAACTTGAATCAATCCTTTTTGGCCTTGATCTACTGAAGTATGTAGATGGTACCCACCCCGCTCCACCCGCCAAAATCACCACCAATGACATAGAAACCGATAATCCAGACTTTATCACTTGGAGCCGTCAAGATCGTCTCCTTCTAGGTGCCCTCCTTGGAACCCTAGACCCCACCGTATCACCCTTTGTTCTCCAAGCCAAAACTTCCAACGAAGTTTGGGCCCTCCTTCGCACCACCTACGCTAATCCCTCCCGCGGCCATATCCTTCAAGTAAAAGATAACCTTGATTACCTCACCAAACCCACCCAATCAATTGCTGACTACATGCACTCCATAAAATCATGTACCGACAAGCTATCCATTCTTGGCAAACCCATGGACCTTGAAGATATCATTGCCAAAACCCTTAAAGGCCTTGATTATGAAACCTACAAACCTGTAATTGACTCTGTCCGTGCCCGTGATAACCCTATATCCTTTGAATCCCTTCATGAGAAGCTAATTCATCATGAACTAACCCTCAAACAACAACCCCCTCCCCCACTTCTTTTCCTGCCTCAGTCCATGCTGTCAACTACCGCCCCAACAACAACTCCTCCCATCCCAACAACCGAACCACCAACTTCCCGCCTCCACCCAATTTTTCCGCCCCCAACTCCCCCTTTCCGCCACATCCTAACAGCCACAACCAAAATACCCAGCACCCTGTGATGATGTTGCCATTCGCGGGAAAAATTCGATTTTTTGCGTTTCTTTGAAAAACCAAATAAAACCGGAAAAAACGGAGTCGCCACGCCATTTTAATTTTGAGGGCCAAAACTTTGAAAAAAGCCCGAGATCAGAGATTTAGGTTCGGAGGTCATGTTACGCGTCGGGAAGGACGTTAGTGTGCACCCGACGCGCCTCGTAAAACGAGTCTTCCAAGCTGAAAATCATTTGTGTGTGTGTGTGTGTGTGTGTGTGTTTTGGCCAAAATAAGTTGAAACTCAGAAAAGTAAAAATTGGGATATCTTTTTAAGACTTTAAACTGATCCCATGATTTTTTGGAAGATTTTTGGATTGAGATTTGGTACTCAAAAGACCTTTTGAAGTTGAGAGCCATTTCTGCCAGAATGAAAAAGGCAGTGGACCTTTGATTTTAAAAGGGATTCAAGGGTCTTAAAACTTCATAATCTGGATAAACTCAGAGAATGAAAGTTGTTCTAGACACCTTAAATAAAGTTTGTCAGAAGGAATTTTCCATTTTGGAGAATATTTGAGGGGTCAAAACCTTCTGGAAACCTCAGATATGAGATCTGGATTCCCAGAAGCTGATGAACTAGCCTCTGAAAGAAAATTTGAAAAGAGGAGTTTTACTCACCCAAAAAATAAGATAAAAATATGTCTGGAAAGCTCTGGATGTTGGCTACAAAAAGTATTTTGTAGTCAACACCAAATTCCAAGTTCATCTGTGTCCAAAAATTAAGACCATGGACTGAGGTCTGAGAAAATTGCTACTGGACAGCAACTTCTCAAGAAAGAAAATATGATTTTAAGGGGGTTTTGCATCCATGCTTGTCCCCATTTCCCTAGGTTTTGGTTAGTGATCACTAGACATTTTAGTGGTGAATCAACTATACCAAACCATCCTTGGGGTACATTAGGACTAAGCATTTCATTTGCTTGGGAAGGGGAATTTTATCCTTTGAAATCAAGATTTAGTACTTGAAAATGGTTTTTTAGGGTTTTGAAAGTGCATTTTTGCAAGTAAGCAAGAAAAGCTTTGAAAATAATGTTGATCTTTGTAGAAGATCATCCATGGAGATGGTCTTCCATGGTGATCTTCTTAGATCTAGAGCAAGAAGATGAAGGAACTACATTTTGTAGTTTGAAGATGCATGCATGGTTGAGATTTAGGGTTAGGAAGAGGAGAGTTTACCAATCTTCCTTGTGTTCTTGAGTGTTTGGCTTGAGTGTATGAGTGTTTAGGGCTTTAATATGAGAGTGAGTGGATGAGTGTGAGTTGGGAAAGATTGGAGAGAAAAAGGTGACAATTCTTGAAGAATTCTCACTGTTTTCTCTCTATATTTCGCCAGAGGTTCGGTGCAAAATGTGTTCTTCCTCCTTATTTTTGTGACTGGAGGGCTCAATTTATAGCCCTCTGAAAATAGCAAAGGTATCCGCGCGGACAGGTCCAGGCAGCGTGCACTGTTCATTAAATGCAGCTTCAGCTTTGGACAAGAAGAATAATCTTTTTCAAAATTCAAATTAACAAATTTTTGTGTTTCCAGCCATTGCCATTTTTGGTTTTCTTCTTTTGTTTTGCTTTTTGAGATTCTTTTTAAGGTTTAACCTTAAATAACAATGCCCATTTTACCCTCACTTTGTTAGAAATGTTAGGATAGTTAGGAATTGTTAGAAATGTTATAACTTTCGTTAATTTTCTAACGAAAATTCTAACAAGCTCAAATTGGAGCACTTACAGTAGCCCCTCGGCGACGGCGCTTTCGAAGGAAGCGGGGTCGTCGATAAGAGTAAGGCTCCATATTTGGCAGGATGATCGAGTGATCGGGTGGCTGAACCTAGCGATAGGCTACCTACGTATCCCTAGTGGGAATCAAGCCAGTCGTAGTTCGAGTCTTTGACCCTGGAGATGATGGCGTTTTAGGTGCCTCGAACCTGATGAGCGAGTTCTACAGTCGGCTGCTGGAGAGAAACTCTGCTGGGGATAAGAGATGACCATTTTCGGTCTGATGGCTATCCGCTCTGCTGGGGATAGGAATGACCATTTTCGGTCTCTGCTGGGGATGATTGCGATTTATCGCTTTCCTAGTGATAGCGTCTTAGGTGCCTCAAACCTTGGAGATGGCGTTTTAGGTGCCTCGAACCTTGGAGATGGCATTTTAGGTGCCTCGAACCTTGATGATGATGGCTTTTTAGGCGCCTCGGACCTTAATGATGATGGCGTTTTAGGCGCCTCGGACCTTAATTTTGAAATGGCCTTTCGGTGGACTTTGTCTGCTGCCGAAGGAGAGGGTGACCGTTTTGGTCGAGGGGCTGGACCTAATGATAGGCTACCTACGTATCCCTAGTGGGAATCAAGCCCTTTCGTAGTTCGAGTACTACTCGAGATTCCGTTGGCTTTTGGGATTCCGTTAACTTTGCTGGGGAAAATCAGACGTATTTGTCTGGGAAATCGGTCTTACGTTTGACTGCCGGGGATGATTTTGATGAAAGATACGGGATCTCGTTATCTTTCTCGGGGCACTCGGTCTTACGTTTGACTGCCGGGGGTAATTTTGATGAAAGATACGGGATCTCGTTATCTTTCTCGGGGCACTCGGTCTTACGTTTGACTGCCGGGGGCAATTTTGATGAAAGATACGGGATCTCGTTATCTTTCTCGGGTCACTCGGTCTTACGTTTGACTGCCGGGGGTAATTTTGATGAAAGATACGGGATCTCGTTATCTTTCTCGGGTCACTCGGTCTTACGTTTGACTGCCGGGGGTAATTTTGATGAAAGATACGGGATCTCGTTATCTTTCTCGGGTCACTCGGTCTTACGTTTGACTGCCGGGAAAGATTTTGATGAAAGACACGGGATCTTGTTATCTTTCTCGGGTCACTCGGTCTTACGTTTGACTGCCGGGGGCAATTTTGATGAAAGATACGAGATCTCGTTATCTTTCTCGGGTCACTCGGTCTTACGTTTGACTGTCGGGAAGGATTTTGATGAAAGATACGAGATTTCGTTATCTTTTTTGGGTCACTCGGTCTTACGTTTGACTGCCGGGAAGGATTTTGATGAAAGATACGGGATCTCGTTATCTTTCTCGGGTCACTCGGTCTTACGTTTGACTGCCGGGAAGGATTTTGATGAAAGATACGAGATTTCGTTATCTTTCTTGGGTCACTCGGTCTTACGTTTGACTGCCGGGGGTAATTTTGATGAAAGATACGGGATTTCGTTATATTTCTCGGGGCACTCGGTCTTACGTTTGACTGCCGGGAAGGATTTTGATGAAAGATACGAGATTTCGTTATCTTTCTCGGGTCACTCGGTCTTACGTTTGACTGCCGGGGGTAATTTTCTTGGCAAGGGGCTGACTTTGGTTAACTTTGGTTAACTCTGTCAAGTTGGGGACTGAATTGCAGAGTCCTGAAATTTTAAGGGGCAAAAGGGTCATTTTGACCCTTGCGGATAGGAACTGAAAACCAGGGGTATTAATTAGGGCCAACGCCCTTTTCTTCTTCCCCATTCAGTTTTGCAGAAAATTACGAGGGAGAGAGAGAAAATTCTGTAAATCCGCCATTTTTGGCCAAAAAGCTTCAAAAATCTTCCGATTTCTTCGATTTTTTGAGCAATGGAACACGGGGAAGGCGCTTTTCAAGGCCAAGGACGTGGCCCGGTAGCGGAAAGGCGATTGGAGCTCGTCCGGATGAGGAGGCATTACAATCTTTCGCAATCGGTTGAGGAGGAGTATTACCCCGATGCTTGGCAACATTGGGCTTCGGATCCGCATCTCCGAACGGTATACTTTGAAACCCTTTGATCCCTTTGTTGATTTCTTGTTTGAAAATTTTGGGTGATTTTTTTGAATTCTTTTTTTTTTTGAAAATTCGAATGATTGATATTCTTGGCTTTGAATTTTGATTTTGATGCTTTGCATGTTGTAATGAGTATATGAGTAACCCAAAATGTGCATTTTGCTTGGGAAAAAGAATTGGCATTTTTGCCACATTTTTTTTTTCAATTCGAAAATTACATGTGAAACTTCGAAGAATTGTGATTTTTTTTTTGAAATTGAATATTGCATGTTGATGATGATGATGATTTTTTTTTTGAAATTGAATTTTGATATTGATGAATGATGATGCAATGCATGCATTTTGTTTGGAAAGAATGGGCATTTTGCCAACATGAGATGTATGTATGTTTAGGATATATTTTTTTGAAAAGTGGGACGGAGTTTTTACTTCCGTAGGAATGCATCTTTTTTTTTTTTGATGAATGCATTGGGACTTGCTGAAAATTGTTTTCTTTCATGCGAGAAAAATGGGGCTATGCTCATTGTATGCTGTTATGCTGTCGATTTTTTTTTTTTTTTTAATGTAAATGCAATCTTTTGACACTTTCTCTCTCTTTTTTTTTTACAGGGCGGAAACCGTTTTGTGACGGAGCAACTGAACAAGATGAAGACTCGAGGATCGGTGGAGTCTGTGATTGACTTGTGGGATCGGCTTCCGAATGTGGGCCGAGGAGCTTTGCCGAGTCCGAGACAGATTGTTGTCGAGACGGGGCTCACTGGGAGTTCGTCGAGTGCTTGAGGGGACCGGTCAAGTTCCCTAAGAGCAAGGGCTTGATGTTTGCTCGGCGCGGCCTTTGGTGGGATGCGACCCACACCTTCCACTTCTTACGGGCGAGGCTACGGTTACTCCCTCCGACTATGCCGCGATTACGGGCTCGTCCTTTAATGGACGCGGCATTGAGTGGCGGGATGGCTACGGCGATGCCGATCTCGCGAGCTCTTCTAGGATTTTCCCCTATTCCCAAAAAGGGGATGGGGATGGAGTATGTCGTGGTCTACGGCAAGATTGTGGAGACCATTGCGAGCTATGAGGGTGGGGAGGAGAGGATAGGCGCCGATCGATTGCCGGGGCCTTCTTGTGGTTTGCTTTCTCGAGCACGCTCTTTGGACATGCTTTGAGGGACGGCGGTCTTTGCCTTGGCCGAGGTCCTTGGAGGACATGGAGACGGCCGGAGATGTCTCGTGGGGAGAGGCCGGGCCGGCAGAGCTTTATTTTGCTCTTGATAGGTACGGCGGAAGGCTGTGAGCTCCTTGTCTTGCTTCGAGTTTGCCCTGGAGGTATAAGCTCTCTTTTTGCTTTCCCTCTCTTTTTTTTTTTTTTTTTTTGGGCACGCACTTTTTCTTTTCAGACCGGATTGATTGGATTTTTACCTTTCGCAGGTATGGGCGTTGGAGTTTTTCCATCGTCACGGTGTGGCGACACCGGCGGAGTACGTCGGGGCGTATCCGGCCATGCAGATCTTGGTCCCAAGCATGCCCGGGAGAAGATAAGCTCCCAGTGGGGCGTACGACTCTTAGGTACGCGGATTGCCTTCCTTTGACGGAGGCCGAGACGGATGAGGGGATGATATTCTTCCCACAGGATCGCTTTGAGGTAAGCGCGGCTGAAGGGCGCCGAGATCCGGACAAGGTGCGGCGGAGGATCTTGAGGGGTCCGACTCGCGATGCATATTATCCGGGAGAGAGGGTGACGCGCCGGCATGGCGTGAACTCGCCTTTGAGGACACCGGTGGAGCCTCCCGCCGATATGATGCACCCGAGCGATCGGTCCGTGACTCCGGGATGATTACCGAGCGGGTCGGCACTTCTCGGACTTCGTGGCGATTGAGCCGTATGCGACATTCGTCTTGAGGAGGCCTGAGGATGCCTCGGGTTACGGATAGGGAGGGGCTTGGGATCCCGCGGTACCCTCGGACGGATTTTTCCTATATCCGGGATGGGGTCCGATTGAGGGTGCGCATCCCTCGGCCGAGCGACTTCCACGAGCTTTCCGGCCTCGTCCGGGTATGAAGGTATGGTTTCACCTTTTCCCCTTCTTTTCTTTCCTTTGTTTCATCATCTTTAGCATCACTTCTTTTTTTTTTGACGCTTTTGCTTTTGTGTAGTTTTCGGAGGTGGTCGTCGAGAAGCTGACGAAGCAAGTGATCGGGGCCAAGAGATTCATCAGGAGGATGGTCGCTTGTGGGGCTCCTCGTGCTAGAGCGAGGCGACCACGGCCGGCGCCTGTCAGACGGGAGGCTTCCCCTATTCGCTCAGAGACTTCTTCAGAGACTCCTTTGTCTCCTCTCCTTGATCCTCGTGCGGTGTTGCCTTCGGATCACGTCATTCTCGGGGATCCACACGGGCAGGGACACGTTTGGCAGCATGGCGGGTCGTCTTCGTACGTGCAGGAGTCCGACGCCTTCACCTTCGGGTACGATTTTTTCGCAGATCTCGGCTTGCCCTATCAGAGCGTGCCGGTTGGTCCTGACGAGCCTCTCTCTGGAGACGAGGACGATTCTGAGCCCGAGATTTTCAGGGCTCCTGAGGAGGCGGGCCCGAGTCGCAAGAGGGGCCGGGGGGAGACATCGGGTGCTGGAGACTCCGATTGATTTTTTTTTTTTGAGATTTAGATTTGTACAGATTATGCACATTTTTTTTTTGGATGTAATAATTTAGGATTTTATTTTATGAATGCAATGCAATATGAATGCAGTGTTGCATGAGCCTTGGTTTTTTTTTTTTTGCAAGGGTGTTTGGTATATGGACTGGTTTGGGGAGGGTTTTTGCACAGGTTTCGAGCAACCGGGACGGAATATTCCTTTTTTGGCGTAGCAGCTTGGACTGTTGCAGATTTTTTTTTTTTTTTGGGAAAGCAATCCCATCCGCGCGGATAGGGGCAGTTTCTGACACTGTCCTTTAATTTTGGTTCGCACTGGTCTTGCTTTATTTCAAATTCAAATATCCTCTTCAACCTCCAGATTCAAACAGCCATTTTCGGGAGAAAGAGAGAAAAACCATGGAAATGGCCAAAAATTCTCCAAAATTGTCCAAAGAAAGGCAAATGTTGTTCTTTGAAAAGTTCAAGGAGTGGTGTAGGGAGATCATGCACGAGAGAAGATCATTCTTTGAAGAAAGGTACAAGGTACGATGCTTGTGGTCTCTCAAAGAATTGGTTCCGGATTATGACCTCTTAAGAGCTTCTTCTTCGTTTTGGGATACTAGAAGGCATGTCTTTTGCCTTTCCTTCAACGAGATTGTTCCGACTGTCGAAGAATTTCGGGCCTTGCTTGGAGGTCCGGAGGTGGAAGAGATAAGCGGTCCCTTTGCCGGAGGGGCTTCTTTTGCTGACAGTGTGCGTCCTCCTTCATCTTTCCCCGGAGGAAGCGCAAGGTATGATCCGCGGTCCCGATCATTTCGATATTTCCGGTCTTCCCGACAGATTTAGGAGCCTAGGCTTGGTGGATGATGCCTATTGGGATGCCTTTGCACTTTGTATGTTTGGCACCCTGTTCATGGTCTATTCCTTTGGGATCTGCCATCGGTCTCTGCTGGATGTTGTCGTTCACTGTCGCCTGGGCAGAGATGTCGTTCCTTTGATTCTTGGGGAGACTTTTCATGCTCTCGACAGATTAGCTACCGGACGGCGGTATATGCACGGGGGCAGCCGTTCCTCTTGACCACGGGCGATGGAGCGTTTGGGGGTTCTTCGGGAAACCTCGATATGATCGAGCCTTGGACTTTTGCCAGGAGAGGTGTTGATGTAGATTTTGATGATCAGGGCTCGTGGGAGCGTTGGATGGCGGGTCGCCAGACTGAAGATATCAGATGGTTGGTGCCTCATTGGCGGGTGGAGACTCGCAGAGTGCTTCAGGACGGGTCCCATGTGGTTATGCTTCCGGGGCTTTCTCAGTCCAGTTTCTACATTCCGGCTCTGGTCCTTAGGCAGTTTGGCTTGGAGCAGGTTCCTTTGGAGGGCTTTGATGATGTAGCCACCAGGGTGGTGGCTCCTGTTTCCATGGATGATCCCTCGGTGTTTCCATTTCTTTCCCGAGCATGGAGGTATGATGCCTTTCCTCCTCGGGTTATCCTCAGGCGTCCGAGACCGGTGTTCTTGACCACTTGGTACCTGGATTGGTACGAGGGGCATCTGGGAGAGACTCAGGTGGCTATTTTGAGGCGGCGTGAGGCTATTGTGGGTGCGGAGGTCCTGACTGTTTCTGAGAGGAGGAGGGCCGAGGCGAGGGCCAACCCTCATGACAGGAGCGGAGACGCTGTGACTGATTATGAGGCTTACGTCAAGAGACAGGAGAGGAGGGCTCCTATGTTACCAGCTAGGTTACAGGAGATGAGGGATGACGCTAGGGCTACTAAGGCCCTGACAGAGGCCGGTTTGATAGACCCTGTTCCTATACCAGAGCTTGGTAGGAGGAATACCGACATTTTTCCGGTTCAGAAGAGAAAGACTCGGAGGGGGAAGAAGAAGGGAGAGGCCAGTACGAGTGGCTTGGAGTGACTCTGAGGTTTCCAAGTATCCCTTTCTTGCCATGACAGACACATTAGTTTGATTATGTATCTTAGTTTTCTTTTAGCAGGTTGCCAGTTGTAGGAATGAATCGGGCTTAGACTCATCAAAGAGCTTTTAACTTGTAATGAATATTTGAATTGCTTTAGAGTTTTTCGAGACGCTTTCATGGTCTGACCAATTGTATCGATGCCAAAGTATGGCTTTTATTTGTGCTTTAGACCGAACCGTTTCCGGCTGCCTACGTTCCCCTCATTTTGAGGAGCTCAGGTCTTCGTAGTTCAACCTGGTGAACTCTTTTTTGTTGTTTTATTTTTGTTTTGTTTTTCTTTGGTGCAACCCTGTTTTTACCTAGGCCGCCCTTTTCGGGTTTCTAACCTAGTTGGGTATTACTCTTTTAGCACTCTTTTTTTTTGTTTTTGTTTTTTTGGTCTTTTTTGTTTGGTGCAACCCTGTTTTTTTTCCTAGGCCGCCCTTTTCGGGTTTCTAACCTAGTTGGGTATTACTCTTTTAGCACTCTTTTTTTTTGTTTTTTGGTGCAACCCTGTTTTTTACCTAGGCCGCCCTTCTCGGGTTTCTAACCTAGTTGGGTATTACTCTTTTAGCACTCTTTTTTTTTTTTTTTTTTTGTTTTTTTTTTTTGTTTTTTTGTTTTTTTTTTGTTTTTTTTTTACGCGTAGTATCTGCGGCTTGTCACCATTCACTTGGGTGTACAAAGGGATTCCCGTCGAGGTCTGCGAGTTGCATGGCTCCTCCAGAGAAGATCTTACGGGACGACATATGGCCCGACCCATACAGCTCCCATTTGCCGAGAGGGTTGATACGGGATAGGGGCTTTTCTTTTAGAACGAGATCACCTTCTCGGATCTCCCGATGCTTTACTTTCTTGTCGAAGGCTCTGGCCATTCTTCCTTGGTAGGCCCGGATGTGTTCCATGGCCTTCAATCGGCGTTCGTCTTAGTAGGGCCAATTCATCATGGCGACTCTGGAGCCATTCGACCTCGTTGATCTGGCTTTCCAGCAGTATACGGAGCGAGGGGATTTCCGGCTCGATTGGGAGTACGGCTTCCATTCCGTATGTGAGGGCAAAAGGTGTTTCCCCGATTGCCGTTCGGCGATGTTACGTAGCCCCGAGTGCCGGGTGTAACTTCTCGGGCCAATCTGCGCCTTGGACTGGCCATTTTCCGGATGATATTTTCCAGAGTCTTGTTTGCTGCTTCGACGGCTCCGTTGGTTTGGGGCCTGTAGGGAGATGACTTGTGACGGGTTATTCGGAATTCCGCCAGCAGTTTTTCACATTCCCCTTCGAAGTGGGATCCATTATCTGAAATGATTTCGGCCGGCAACCCGTATCTGCACATGATGTCTTCTTTGATGAAGAGGGCAACTTTCTTTGAATTGAGGATTTTGTAGGACTTTGCAGAGCATCGTTTCCGATTCCTTTGAAGAAATCGCCAATCTGCGTCTCTTTGGCTCTTCCGCAGTTCCCAAATTCTCACTCGTCAAAATCTCTTCGGCAGCTTGGGCTCGATTTTCCTCTTCCCGGACAACCTGCTTAAAGATTTTTTTTTTGTTGTTTGATTTTTTTTTTGTTTAATGTGTCTGCTTCTTTATCTAATGAATTATTATTAAAAAAAATTTTTATTAATTAATTCATCATTAGTTAAAGTGGCAATCAAGAGATACTCAGAAAGGTTCGTCATTTCATTGAAAACGAAAGGGGGTACAGCGCTTGCTACAGACTCGTAGTCTTCAGGCGTAAGGCCGTCGGACGACCCTAGAGACTCGATCTTAACAGAGAGAGACTGGGAGGACTTGTCCTAGATTGACACAAAGGGACGGGGGACCAATCCAAGCTTGGTGATCATTTCCTCCTTGGTCGCGGATGGGCCTGAGAGAGTTTCCCAATTCTTTAGCGGCATCGCTATTGGTGGCCTCATGACTCGGGAACTGTGCTGTTTTTGTTTTCCTTTCTCAATTGCTGCTATCATCTCTTGGACTGATCCGAGGTCAATCAGTCTGGCACTGGACTTTTTCTTCGAACAATTCTTGCATAATCGGACCATCCCAATCATCTGAGGGAAATTCCGTGGCCTTAGCTTTTAGCCTTGTCAATTCGAATTCGGGTTTCGGATCTTCTGGGCGTAGGAATAGTGGTTGTGAGCTTCTCGAACTGTTCCACCAGGTCGGGCACGCCTCTGAAGGTATACTCACTTTTCATGGTAGTGGTAGCCCCAGGTATCTTGGGTAGGTCCAGGAACATTCTACGGACCGGGTTAGCCTTGGTTCCTCTGAATTTGTTGAGGCTATCCTGTAGCTTTAGCCATCCTGCCGTAGGAGTGGGCTCTGTGATGTTTCCTGGTTGTGTGGGACCCTTTACAAAGTAGTCAGCCAAATTAGGACTGAAGGGGAGAGATTTGGGATTGTCGGCCGGGACCTTTCCTGTGGCAGCTTCAAATCTTTTTCCCTTTGCAGTGTCCACTGGGGAGGCCTCATATCCCAGGCCGTGGCGAGTATTCTGTCCTTTCACTTCGATGAGTTTGAAAGTTCCTTGTTGGCGCTTCCCCAGACCGAGGCCAGGTAGATAGCTCATTTTTCTCATCATTTTCAAGACCGGTGGGATTTTATCCCGAGTGACCGTCAGATCTATGTTGCACACTTGGGCCTTGGGAGGCTCGACCGTGAAGCCTGTTAGCATGTGACCCTCCTCGTCATGTTTGATTTCTAGAATAGGTATTCCACCCGTATCTGTGCCTTCTAAAGTGACTAAATCCCCGTAAATGGTCGTCAGATCCCCATTCGAGACGAATTTCACACACTGGTGGAGGCTTGAGGCGACCCCTTTGACTTGGTGCAGCCAAGGTCTTCCCAGCAGGGCATTGAAAGTAATCGGGATGTCGATAACCTGGAATTCCACAGTATCAATTTCGTCCAAACCGAGAGGTCTAAAGTAGCAACTCCGAGGGCTGCTCGGGATGTTGAGTCGTAAGCTTTGACCGAGAGAAGAAGGCTTCAAGTCTGTAGTCTTGATATCAAGCAAGCTCATGATCTTTCTTTGGAAGAATGTTCATTCCGGACCCATTATCAACCAGGACCCGAGGAGGCGTCGTTCATCCAAGTGGGGATGTGATGAAGAGAGGCTCATTATGATCCGCCCCCAATTGAGGGAGGTCGAGATCTGTGAAAGTGATTATGTTCCCGTAGTGGATGTTTCCAATCAGTTGTACCACATCATCGGGAGTAGCATCAATAGGCACGAGAGTGCGAGCCAGGCTTTCTTCCAGCTTCAGCTTATGGGGATAAGACGAAGTGAGTAGAGACCAGAGGGAAATGTTGGCTGTGTTTGCTTCAACTGGGTGAGCACGGGATCCTCTTTTCCAGGGTCTGGAGTTTCAGCTGTCTTAGCATAGGGGCGGCGATCTTCTTTTGGTGCTTGGTCTGTGGCCTTCTTATCTGCCTTGGGATTTCCTTGGAAAATCTGCCCAGATCGGGTCAACAGATTAACTTCCTCATCAGTCGTCTCTTGACTGGATTTCTTCAATGCTGCTAGGGTCAATGGGGGAGCCCTTTTGGCTATTGGCCATTGGTTCTGACGGAGTCTAGTGACAGTGAGGGGCTGAGCTGTACTGGCTCCTTCCTGGGCGGCCCTTATAACTGCTTCCCAAGTCACAGGCTTTTGGGTTTGGGGTTGTGTTGTTGCCCCTTGGATGGCCCACAGAGCTAGGGCGTCCTCCGATTCATTCTCATGGCCGGCCTTGCTCATTGTTATCATGCAACAAGAGTTGCTATTGTCGGGACTCGGCGGCTTTTCGATTTCATCCCTTGGATGGCCCACAGAGTTGTGGCTATCAGCCTCCATCTCATCGTATATCCTTTTTCTTTCAGTCTTGCAGGTAGGGCAGCCACAGGTGAAGGATAGGCAACGTTCCCCTTCGGAGCTTGAGGTAGCGGCTCGATAGATCTGTGTCCAAATAAGGAGCACCCGGGGTCCATTGTCGGGCCCTGTAGCAATTAGAAAGGCGTCATGTGGACTCATAGGTATGAAGGCCACTGGGGAGACGTTCAGATCGATAACCCTTTTCAGTGATTGCAGGCATTCGCTGCGCTCGAGCGGCCCGGCTGTGACCCTTACGGTTGTTACGCCATCCGTTCGTGGGAAAGAAGAAAAAGATCCGATAACGTTTACGAATTCTTCATCTTCCGGTGGCTGAAACCCTCCATTTTCGACCAGTGCTTCAATAAACCCTCTCCATTCACCATTCAGGTTCTTATAAGGAACGTTGTGTTCTAGGATTTCGGATATGTACGGATGCAGGCGCGGGTTTTGCTGTCCCTCATCCTCTGGAGTATCCGGGCATTGGCCACAAATGCATCTTACAAGTGACACCTCGTAGGGGTCTGTCTCCATTGGTATCTGATCCGCATTTCCTGGCGGTCCTTCATCGTTGCTGGCGATAACCAACCATTGTGCCTGGCTCCCATGGGCTCATGATCGTTCAGTTGTTTCCGGATCGGGGGCCTCAGTTGACTCTTCACTCTCGTCATCATCATCGTCATCGCTGTCGTCGGAATCTTCTTCCCATACTACCGGGATTTCGGCTGAGAGGGAACGTCGATCAACCCCGTTGGGGGAATATGGGTGCGTGCAACCGCAAAAGTTGTCATATGTTCCCATTCCCGGAAGTGGCAATTGTGACTCAGCTTCTCCTCCCAGAAATTGCGGGGGAAGAGTGAGAGGGGGTGGCACGTATTTGACACCAGGTAGGATATAGAAGGAATCCTCCTCTTCCGATTCTTCACTGTTCTCGGGATCATATTCGGGCTCTCCTAGAGCCAATTTGCAGAAGTGTACTAGCTCCGCATGCTCTTCGGCCTCTTTGCTTTGATAAGCCCCGCACGGGTGCTCGCCGGAAACTTTCTTGCTCAATCTTTCTTGGACTGTTCTAACCATCTTGTATAAATAGTTCTTTCATGTTCGAGCGGAACTGGCCCAGTTCTTCGGTATCGGCCTTCCCTTCCCCCGAAAAATAGCGGGCCTCGTATTCTTGCAAGGAGTCTCTGACATGAGACCAAGATGGGTTGATTCGTTCGATATCCTCGAGGTGAGGGAATCCGAATTCGGGATCCTCGACGAGATTGGCCACGGGTATTTGGGGACCTTCATCGGCATCTTCTGGGCGTGTAAAGATTCTCCGCATTCAATCATATTCACACGATTATGGTTCCGTGGCAGCGGATTTTTGGCTGTGTTAGGCCCTTCAGGGCCTTCCAACTTTCCTTGCTCTATTAGCCCCTGGATTGCCTTTTCGAGTGAAGCGGTATCAGTCAGGATGTCCGTGAGCTTGATGAAAGGCACAATACTTTGTAGTATCCACGGGAGCATTCGGATTTCTGGGTTGGAAATTCTCCAAAGGCCGCAGCAAGCCTTCTTTCACCGGTCCCCTAAAGATGTCATTCGGGGGCATTCCAAAGTTTTCGAGATTTATGACCGCGGATGCAGGCTCGGCCGGTTTCACTGGGAGCAAAAGGAGTCGTGTTATTACATTCCTGTCCCGCATAGTTAATCATCTCTTTGCCTTTGGCGGGGCGGGGCGGTGTTTGCGGGGAGGAGCCCGATATCTGTAGGCGGGTGCGGCGGCCGGTTCTTGATTGTAGGCCTTTTCAAACTTAGGCTGCAGAGTTAACCATGGCCCGTAAGTCTGCGAGTATGGGAAGTGGCGAGGGAGGCTCTCGAATGTGGTTTCAAGCATGAGCGGAAGATGTCAGTTGTTCCTCTTCGGAAGGAGGGATGGCCATTTCACCGAGTTTCGAGATTCCACCGCTTGTAGAAGTCCCCAACATTCTCATCGGGGCCATTTGCACGTTGTTTGTAGGTCAACCCTATTTGTTTCCCATTCCAAGTTGGCCTTATATTTTTACGTGAAAGCATTGGTGATCTGGTCCCATGTAGCCACGGCTTCGGGTTTCAAACGGAAGAACCATTTTAAGGCAGCTGGACTTCAAGGATAGGCTGAAATAGTCGGCCGAGTCTGATTGGTACATCCTTTGGCTTTCATTGCCAGGGTATATGTGTCCAAATGGGTTTTCGGGCATGCGGTCCCATCAAAGAGATCCAGATTAGGCATCACGAATTTGTGGGGCGAGAGGAACAATGGAGTCGGTGCAGTAGGCGGAAGGCGCACTTCTTGGCGGTCGGTTCGGCGATCTGCGCTTTCATTTCCTTGTGTTGTTCCATGAACCGGGCCGGATGAGGGTCTTGTGGCGGAACCATGGCATTCAAGCTAGCTGGCTGAGCTAGAGAGAGGAGCTACCACTGGAGGCGGGCGGGTGGAAGGAACGGCCGGTCCGGGACGTAGGTGAAAACATCACAGGGGTTGAGTTACCCCGGGAGCATGAGTAGGAGCACGAGCAAAAGGATAGAACCTTGCGGCTTCTTTGTTGATTTTCAACCGGCAAAGTAGGGTGGGGGCAGCCCCGATGTGGCCGGATAACTTGGATTTCCGCAGTGGGGCCCGTAAGTAGGCTTGAGTGCGTCAGCCGTCCCGGATTGTTGGTGCGTGGTAGGCCTTGTGGTGAAGGTGTGTAACCCGGGGTGCTACTGCGGTCCCGGTGATTCGGATGACACGGGATGGAGGCTTGGTAACCCATAGAAGTCTCGAGTGAGGAATGGATTTGTGTGAGGAGCACCGAACTAGTGCTGTTACGAGGAGGGGCTCCTGGCGTGGCCCAGAACCAAGTTGTGGCGGCATTCCGAGCTGGCTGTTCTTTGTGAAGGTCCGGATTGATCGGTTCCCGAGGAGAGGATCCCGATTAGTTGTGGCATTCCGAGATAGCCCCAACCATGAGAAGACATTCCGTGCGATTTTGTCCCCACCGATTTGTGCCGTCGAGCCGCATGGATCCGGTGGTGCGTGGTTGGGGAGGCTGGCTGACCCGAAAATCGAGGAGCATGGAGTTACGGTAGTGGCACCATAGGAGAGTGGGTGGCGGCATCACTGATGTAATCAGGCGGCGAGAGTGGGGTTGGCATCCTCGTCTTCTTCCACGGTGAAGGTGCCATCCGGATTGAGGCGGGCGGCCAGACCGTGACTCTTAATTGCTTCCATAAGGCTGTTTAGCTGTGTTTCCTGTCGTAACCTCATCATTACGCTGGCTGATTCCACTGTTGTTGCTGTCGAGGGTCCGGGAGGCGGAGTGACGTTATCCCCATCATTACCGGGTGATGCGAGACATTCGAAACCCGGAGTCGGAACAAATGGCGAAGGCGATGACGCGCTGACTCTTCCCGGCGATCAAACGGTGACCCGGTGCCGAAACCAAGCTTTGTGCGGAGCTGCGGGGGAAATGACATGAAGGTTCAGATGGCGGGATTTGACGGAGGGTTGGTGTTTGGGCTTTAGGCTCATGCAACATGCGATTATTTGTTCACGTTTACTTAAAACATGTTTTATTAACCTAATCGGTTGGAAAAGATTGCTCCTCTTTTTTCGCAAACTACTCGATTCTGGATCAGTGGGCCCCGTCACTACGTCTATAAGCCCCTCGTATTCCACCTGTATTTCGACCTCCCGGGGTGGGCCGGCCCGGGCGAGGGTCCTATAGGGCAAGCGGGTCCCACCGACCGAAAGAAAAACGATCCTAAAAGTCGGCGGGTGTCGAGTCTTAACGAGCATTCGATGTAAATTACGGACAAAGGCGACGTCGAAAGTCAAGATCATGTCCAGGGCTCGACAAAAAGTCGGCATGATTTGGGCGATAAGCGTCACGATTGATCTTGACTTGTCGTCGGTTAAGCCGTAATTAGGCATGGAATAGTCATTAATCCTTGATGACTCGGTGTCAATCTTTGGGAGTCGGTGTATAATTTGTGCCGGTCAGAGCCGAAGTCAAGGCGCCGGTCAATATCTTGGTCAAAGTCTGCGGCGGAAAACCGGCGAGAACTTCGGCGATTAGGGACCCGAAAGATATTGAGTCGGTATGCCGACAAAGGCTTGAAAGGAAGGTCTATACACAGACGGGCATGACACGGACCCGGACTAAAAACCAGCCCGGGTCTCGGACAAAGTGTGTCACGGACAAGTGCATGGTCGACACGAGGCTCCATGGGATGTTTGGGTAGTCCTGTGCTCATCCGAGAGGCGTAATAAGACCAAACGGACGCTGACAAGAGATTTCCCGGGTTAAGGGCGTAGTGTGCGGTGTACGGTCACGTGCGCGTAGTGTCTGCAGCGATCTATATTCTTTTATGAGTAAAATAGAAATTTTTTTTTATGTGTCTTAAAAATATGATGCATGATTTTTTTTGGAAATTTTTCTTTTTTTTTTTGAAAATCCTTTTTTTTTTTGATTTTTTTTTGATGATCACATAAGCACGGAAAATTCCGACGGTTAGGGACATTATTCCGACAGTCAAAATTTTGACTTTCTCCAAGGCGGCCAAAACAACATGAAAAGCTGTGCAAAAAATCAACACACACACAAAAATGATTTTCTGTAAAGCCGACGGGACAAGCTTGACCCTCAAAAAGCTTTTTTTTTTGAAAACGGTGATACCGGTACGTGGGATTGTTAGACCACAATTTATCCCCGACTCGTGTTAGGAGGCGATAATCGGGAAATTTAGTGGTTTCCACCAATATACTCGAATACCATTTTTATTAAAAAAGCTTAGTCCCCAGCGGAGTCGCCACTTTGTGATGATGTTGCCATTCATGCGGGAAAAATTCGATTTTTTGCGTTTCTTTGAAAAACCAAATAAAACCGGAAAAACGGAGTCGCCACGCCATTTTAATTTTGAGGGCCAAAACTTTGAAAAAAGCCCGAGGATCAAGAGATTTAGGTTCGGAGGTCATGTTACGCGTCGGGAAGGGACGTTCATGTCCCACACTCGGACGCGCCTCGTGAAAAAAAAACGAGTCTTCCAAGCTGAAAATCATTTGTGTGTGTGTGTGTGTGTGTGTGTTTTGGCCAAATAAGTTGAAACTCAGAAAAGTAAAAAATTGGGATATCTTTTTTAAGACTTTAAACTGATCCCATGATTTTTTGGAAGATTTTTGGATTGAGATTTGGTGTCTTCAAAAGACCTTTTGAAGTTGAGAGCCATTTCTGCCAGAATGAAAAAAGGCAGTGGACCTTTGATTTTAAAAGGGATTCAAGGGTCTTAAAACTTCATAATCTGGATAAACTCAGAGAATGAAAGTCTGTATTAGACACCTTAAATAAAGTTTGTGCGAAGGAATTTTCCATTTTGGAGAAGATTTAGAGGGTCAAAACCTTCTGGAAACCTCAGATATGAGATCTGGATTCCCAGAAGCTGATGAACTAGCCTCTGAAAGAAAATTTGAAAAGAGGAGTTTTACTCACCCAAAAAATCAGAGGTAAAAATATGTC